>CAJHQP010000931.1:0-141583 GCA_905132765.1 Moricandia arvensis
GTATGATGTAAATGTGACCAGTTAATTACATGTTTATAACCGTCGGATGTGTCATAAATTTCTCATAATCTATTTATCATGTTGAAATGTTTATTATTTGTAAAGAATAATATGCAATAACGTTTAATGAATTTATACAACAAAATCTAAATAACACAATTAAATTTTATGTTTTTACAGAAAAAAATAAGAAATGTTTTTTTAACAATATGTATACAGTTTCGTAAATCATTTTTCTACATAAAATCATAATCACCATCTCAATAAAAATAAAATTATGATTATGATCTGGGTTAGGTCGTTATAAATGTGATTTGAGTTAAAGTAAGATATGATTAAAAGATTCATTAGGGTTCCAAACTTTTTTTCCTTGGAACAAACTAACAGTTTATTTCACCAACGAAAACAAACAAAGTTTTTTCTCTCTCAATAACAAAGAGATGAATTGGCATCTTCGAACATAGAGACATGATTCCCAATCAAAACTAAGAAGATGTATGCAGATCGTTAGTTAAAAACGGTAGCATATAAAGGTTTGAACCATTCTAGTTTTTTCAATTGATTTATGTTGTTGATTCTCTTTAGGTTTTATTTTAATTATTAAATATTGTTAGTTCTCAATCTAAATCATGTAGAACGGGAACACTGGTTAATTAAAGAAAATTATTGTATAAGATCTGTTTATAAAAACTCACCTCCATACAAACCGGCTTCAGAGGAGAAGATGAGCTGAGAACATCCAAGAGGACTCGATCTAATCATAATCACATGCAAAGTTTTTTGGTTAATTGTTTAATTACTTATAGAATTTGGTAGCTATATAGTCATGATAATGTTTCTTGTCAAATTTCATTTTCCGTGTTTGCTGATTCAGTTATGGTAGTCGCATTGATGAATGTGACCTTGCTAGGAGGATAATTCATATATGGGAATAGGTCATCTTCTGATTTTAATTTTTTTTCTTTAGTTGCTTTGTGTGTATATTGATCGGAATTGATGTTACAACTTCTCTAGAAATGCTCACAGCAAACAAACAGTTTATTGGTGATGTAGTGGAGTTGTCTAGCTCGGGAAGTTCCAACAGAGGAGATTCGTGAGATTGCTTTTACAATGTATCCTTTGGCAAGCAAGAGGAGGAGGAAGACTGTGATTTTCGTGATAAAAACACTGGTGAAAAGAAGTAAGTACTGCTGATTTTTTTTATGTGTATTAATTTATTTATCAATGCTTCAAAGATTACTCTATGCAAATGGACAAATATTTATATTTTTCAAGTGTGTTCAGCGGTAATTGTTTTTTGTTTATATTGAACACATGTGGGAGATGGAACGACCACAAGCTGAGCAGAAAAGAAGTTGCTCTCCCACGCTAAGAAAGAGAAAAGAAACAACAATTCAAGGTTACTAACTATCATCTACTATATTAAAGATGAAAGCAATGTAGTATCATGTAGATTTAGGAGTAAGATTGAATCATTGCCTTACATAGTAGTATCTATCTTATTATTAATTGAATAAGATTGAACTATTGCCTTATATAGTAGTATATGGCTTTTGTATTGATTGAATAATGATGCATATCTGGGTTCTTGTGAATGAATGTGTTATAACTAACAAAAAGTTCAAAATTATAACAGTTACAAAAACCATTAATAAAAACAGATGTAATTTGTCAAAAACAAAAGAAAATCCATACTTATCAAAATAAATATAGCATAACAGAACTCTATTAAAATAGGTTAAAACTAAAACAATTATCTTCTAAAACTGAATTCTTGAACTTCATTCTTGAAAAAAACAAATATGTGTGTCTTGTTTCTGCAAGGAACAGAAACAAATTGTATTAAAGAAACATATAATTTTTGGTTGTGCACAAGTAAGCAATGTGATTAAAAAAACTGCGATTGTAAAAGACATACCTTAAATTATTTCCCTCCAAGATTGTTGAAAATCTCTTTGAACACAACATTCACAATTTTTCTTTGAAGCTTACCATTTTTGTCTACGATCAAAATCTTCAAACTTTTCTTAGAAGTCGCCCTAGAAATAGCAACGTATAGCTGTCCATGTGAAAACATAGGTCTCCGTAAAAAAAAATCAACTTCAGATAATGATTGACCTTGACTTTTGTTTACAGTTATTGCAAACGTTCACAGCTAAAGGCAATTTCCTTCTACACATTTTAAAATGTAATCTCGTGTCTGATGATGTTATCAACAATCTAGGAATATCAACTATTTCTTCCAATCTTTGCTCCAGTTATTATCCAGGCTTGAACCATAAAATCCATTACTTGAGTGATTTGCAGTCTAGTTCCATTCATTAATCCAGCAATAGGATCAATGTTTCTTAGAACCATAACGGATAACCAATCTTGAGTCTAAGGCAATGGTTTGGCAGACTAGAAACCTTGATATTGTTAAGAAAATTGACACCCAATGCTTCATTGTTTATTGAACTTATATCACTTGGATCAATACTATTTGCACTAAGATAGATCTTTTCATTACCTGAAATCAATAGATTAATCGTTAGTACAATATTAAAACCACATTGGCTTAACAAAATTAAGAATGAATAATTGAAATTTACAATCAAACTTATCTAACATGCACTCATTAATCATATTGATATCCTCATTTGTTGGACACATAATAACTTTCTCTTGAAAAAAATTTGGATCTTTATTTTCTTGAAGTGAAATAGAATCACCATAAACAACTTTACTGATTGCTTCGATGGGTTCATTTGAGTCAGTAATCAAAAATTCAGGAGGAATGTCAATCTCTGCTTCGCCATCATTAGGCTCATTGGATGTACCTTCCCAAATTTTAAAATTCACTCTGAAAAATGCTTAAATGCCGATCGCATGTGACATTTTTCATGTGACAGATTGTCTCATAACAATCGCATGTTCTAGTGTAAGCACCTTGCAGTGCTCCCAAAGATATGATGAATTTAATGCCAACAAAATATACTCAGCCTTACCAGATCCATTTATAACAGGAATAACATGCCTAAAATCACCTCCAAAAATAACATTTCCACTAAAAGGGATGTTACTATTCTTCCCAATAATATCAGAAAAACTTCTATCTAATGTTTCAAAACAAAGCTTGTTTCTCATGGGAGCTTCATCTCATGTGATGACTCCTTCACTAAATTAGCTTGATCAGATCCACAAAACAAAGTACATGAAGAAACTCATCAGGATTTGGTGGAATTCCAAATCTTGAATGAGCATTCCTACCACCTAGCAACAGCAACGAAGCGATGCCACTTGATGCACAATTTAGAATAATATTTCCTCGAGATCTAATAGTTGTAGAAAGTAACTTCCATAGAAATATTTTTCTAGTACCACCAAATCCATAAACAAAAAACCTTCACCTCTTCCTTCATCCACAAAAGAAAGTATCTCATCATATATTTTCTTTTGCTCATTTGTCATCTTCGGAATGTCTCGATCAAGAATTTATAACAATGCTCCACGTGAATAGCTTCGCTCATCTAATACAAGACGTTTTTATCATGACTACATGCCCTTGGCAGCTTTGGCATAGAAGTAAATCTTCCTAGATAAGTACCATTAAGCCTCAAAAACTTGTCAATCTCTTGTAAAGTATACTTCATTTTGTCCTCATCACTTAACAATAATCCTAAAAGAAAATTTAGAATTTTTATCATCAAAACGTATATGTGACCAACATGGTTATTTGCTCAAATTGAGAAAGTTATAAATAAGGTATATGATAACATGACCTATTGAAATATTGTCACCGATTATATTCAATATCTTCAGATAATAACTCCCAAATACTTTCCCATACAACATATGACCTAGATAAAGTATTGTTCATCAGCATCATGAAAAACACATGTTGCAAAGCACTTGCCAAGCTGTCATAACTTCTCCTTACTATATCATCAATATACTCTTGATCGTCGTCTAACAACTCTCGAGCAAAACATGCTTCTTTGTAGCCAGGATAAAGAACATCTTCAAAAGTTTTAATGTCATCATATCTAGTAAGTCCTTCAACGATATTCAATACCAAATGCATAAAGTATGAATCTTCCTATATCCTTGGAGCATAGTTAATCCTTCCTATACTAAAACCTCTTTTTCGTCTTTTGGACTTCTTATGACTCTTATAATAGGTAAAGAAGTTTGGTATTTGAGCATAAGTTTTAGTTATAGCAAGAGAATCTATTTTGTTCAGCTCAAACCATGCTAAGAACATTGTATTTTTGATGAGCATTCGACTGACCATTGATTTGATTTTATCTTTTCTCTTGAAGATAATTTTATGCTTTCCGGGTAGATGGAAAGTAAGCTTTTCTACAGCAGTAGACCGATAGTGAATGGAAAACTTGAATGTTCTCCACGATCCCTCACATGCAGATACATATCTACAAAAAAAAAAAAACTTTATCTTAAATACAATATTGCTCAAACCGGTGGTCCTCTTTTTAAAGTAAACCATAAAAGTACATTTAGTCAAAAAAGTATTTTACTTCATTTTTTTCTTTTCTTTAGTTCCTTCCATTATTCCGTCTACACTTCCTTTGAAAGTTCTATCTACACTTCTATTGTTCTGCATGCACTTCCTTCGACATTACCTTCACCAGCAACCAACATACTGGCAACGACAAGAGCAGGAGGTTCGACAACCACAATCACACAATCTTGTCCTTTATTAATGTACTTAAATAAATACTTAATAGAACCAGCTTGGTTTCACCATTTCACATTAATGTAAGCTCTATAGTGATAGTTTCTTGTTATAAGGAATAACATATCGATTATCACATCTCAGTCCATTCTTTTCAAAAAAAATTTATGATTGGTTACGCCTTCTGTAAACCAGAAATCCTTCTTTATTGATTGTCGTCTTCTCTGCATATGATTTAGGATATAATTTTGAGCACAATCCATTCTCCATACATGGGAAAATCATATTAGCAACTTCAAATGGCCCATTAATCATCATAATTTTAATCACCCGTAAAGTTTTGGTTCTTCCACCTTATTACAAATTTTCGCAAATACCATTTTGTCAATATCGTCTATAGTGAGAAGCTTGCACGTCGGATGAATGAATAGTAGAATGTGTCCGCGTGGTAGACCACATTTCTGAAACACAACGATATACATTGTTAAAACAAAGATAATAAAAACACTTAGTATTCTAAAGAAAAATAAGCACAAGGTAAAGTGTTTAAATTGTTTAGAAACAGTCTTCCCAAGAAGGTTCTTCTTGGTCAAATCATCCATCAGTGAACTAGTTTCATTTTGAAGATCATGCATATTATTTCTGGTATGTTATTTCCGTTAACTTCCTTGGTTCAGGTATCTTGTGATATTTTGCCATTTAGGATTTCATGTAAAAGTGATGAAGAGATCTTGTAATCCAAAATGCTTGAAAATAGTCATAGCATCAAGTAAAGGTTCTTCATATATCTAGGACCCCTAATGAAAGAAGCCAAAAACACAAATTCCTACCCTTGTCCACGCATATGGATTTTGCTAGAACTCTTTGACTCTTTGATAGTCATAACTATCAAATCGCAGTGTAGACTGATTGAACTTAAGATACAATAGGCGGTTAGACTCAATAGTTGTGTAGGCATCCACTATGAATTGTTGAAAAAGTCGTCTTGATTGTAATAGATAATGTGACTCGTTCTTACGCTCATGGAAATGAAAAGTTAGGAATTGTTATGCTTTTTCGTTGCCTTTATCTCACCTTTCTTAATACCAAACCTAAATTCGTATTATACATATGTAAATAATAAAGAATATTGAAGGTCAAGATATGAAGTATGTATTTCATTTATCCTCAAAAAAATCCAGTTTGCTGTTGAAGAACAATATACATATTATCCATATCCAAATTAAAATCCCCTTGGATGAGTGTTAGCAACTTTAGAGGTTGTGGGCATGTTATATGTCCTTTCATCTTTTGTATGATCGCTAACAATCGTCATATGAAAAACCTCTTCTAAATCAGTTATTTTGTAAACGATCTTTAGCTATCTAAACTGCTTCACATATAGATTTACGTCATTTAACATCTTTATCAAGCATCAATAATTTCTTTTCTTAGAGTATATTTTTTGTTGGTTTGAAGATGCAAAAAGTGAAAACATATGCACTCGTTAGTCCTGATCAATTTTGTGAGGTCTGATTAAATATCAGATTTAAACTAAATATTTAAGTAAGAATCTCCAGTTTGGACCAATATTATACCTCAAATAGATTGCTTTCTTTTCAGCTTCGTTCCTATGTCAACTATATATAGTTGTCCAAATTTAACTTCATTTCCATCTGGTGATTATAAGCTTATCATAAGATGATAATTTTTCTCTTGTAGTTGAAACATAGATGGTCATAGTCCCTTTTGAACTAATATGTCAAAATTTTCCACCAAGTGAAGTAAAAGAGAACACCATGTTATAAGCTCTCTTATATTTTGGGGAATTTTTGCTTAGCTTATCTTCTCCTTTTATCAGTTGTTTTAGTAACATTGGTGGTTCTTTTAATAAAGGTAATTACACTTGACCTTGCATACAACATAGTGCAAATGTAGGATTCTTCGCATTCCTATGCTTATTTAGGTATTCTCCAAACTACATGATAGCACCACAATAAGTACATGTCTATGAAGGATCCCCTTCATCATTATACTCTGTATACTTATAAATCAACAATAAATTATAAGCATGTGATCCATACATTAAAGAAGTAAACAATGTAAGACTGTAAAGACAATGACATTTTACCTTCAAAATCTCCTTTCTAATACGTTTTTTTATGAAGTTACAGTACGTCGTACTGATTGTTTGTTCTGTCCGCGTTTAGAATCTGCAATTGACGTCACATTCTCATCTACCTCAATTGTTTCATTTTTTAGAGTCATAATTTTCTTGAGAACTACAGTCAAAATCTAGTTCACCAGTTTCATCAATAATTCCTACAAAAATAGATCAAACAGTTGAGATGATCAAATTGTTTTGATATATAAATATATAATTAGTAAAAATAATATAAATACATCCGACAAAGTCATAATCAATTTTTTTCATCATCTTCACTTTGATTTTGATATCCTATCGATGGTGAATCTTCATATCCGTTCGCTAACGACTTCAAAATATTGGTAATATTTTTCAAAACAGTCTATGAATTTTTCTCTTTGCCTCTTAGAATGTGGGTTTTGAGTTGTGTTAAAACTCGACTTCTTTAAACATGTGGCTACAAAATGGGTGAAATAGGATATTTAGTAACAGCGGGTTAGGAATGAAAATAATATTATCATACATCATACTCATGACATAATGGAACTTACATGGTATATATGTTATATAACTCCTTTAATTTGGGGTGACAGATGTTTGATTGAGTTAAAATCAACACCTTACAATATCATAAAAATACTAAGCTTAGTAGGAAAAAATTAAGTTTGGACTCTCCTTGACATGGGAGAAGACTTCGTCAGAAGTTCTAGCGCATTATATATTAGAAGATTTTCAAGAAGACTTTCCAAAAGTCTTTCAAAGTCTGACTCATATCTAAAAAACCTGCAAATCTAAAAATGTTCAAATGGCTTCAAACCAAAAAAAATAAAAGGAATATGAGATAAATCTACCTTTAAATAACACACAAAAGTATATATCTAAAGAATATATTTACCTTTAAAGTAGTAGAAGATGAGAACCATGTAATTAAAAACCTGCAAAAATGAGATGAATTAGTGAGGAAGATATGAGACAAAAAATGATAAATTTATATTAAGATTGGTTTTTTCAAGTTCTAAGTGACTTAAGAGAGATTTGAGAGTTTTTTTTTGGAAAAAATATGAGTTTTAAGCAACCCGAGACTTACCAAAACTCCGCCATGGAGACTTACCAAAACGCTCAGATATGTTATGAATGAGGAGATGTGGGAGAAAAATCCGCCAGAAGACTTCTTGGAAGTCTTTTAGAAGACTTCCAAGAAGTCTGATAGTGCATTATATGTTAGAAGACTTCTGGGAAGACGTCCCTAGAAGTCTTCCAAATCTGTCTCAAATCTGAAAAACATGCGTATCCAAAATCATTCAATTATTTTTAAAACATTGAAAAACTTCAAAAATAAGTTAGGAACTTAAAACAACAAAAATAATTTTCAAAAAGTAAGAGCTTTGAGCAACACAATATTACCAAATTGAAAAAATATGATTTATATATCTACCTTTAAAGGAGTGGAAGATGAGAACCATGTAATGAAAAAACTACGAAAACAAAATAAGTCATTAAGAAAGACGTGAGATAAAAATGAGAAATTAGAGAGAAGTTGGAGAGTTTTAGAATAAGAAAATTACATTTTATTGCATCCATTTGAGAGAAAAAGAGAGAATGTGTAAAGTTTTCTTTATATGACGAGACAAAAAAAGTCCAATAAAATTAAATATTTTCGATTCAGAAG
This sequence comes from Moricandia arvensis, assembly GCA_905132765.1. Classification (NCBI taxonomy): domain Eukaryota; kingdom Viridiplantae; phylum Streptophyta; class Magnoliopsida; order Brassicales; family Brassicaceae; genus Moricandia; species Moricandia arvensis. The sequence goes on from CAJHQP010000931.1 coordinate 8,470, forward strand.
ACTTCAAATAAGTTTTCTAATAGAATACCTCCTAGAATACATCATAGAAGACTTACTTGAAAATCTTCTAAACCCTAAATTTACGAGACAAAAAAAGTCAAATGTAGTGCATCATTAGTTGAAAGACTTAAGTCACCTAAACTCTAAACTCAAAATAACTAACTAACTATAAACAAAACACTTCATAAAAATTAAATCAATTTTAAAAATGTTTAATATAAACAAAACTAAACACATGAAAGTCAAAATTTAATTTTCAAAAAAAAAGTTAAGCTTCCAAAATCTAACTCTAAGAATACATATAATACTACAACATATGTTACCAAAATCAACTTTAAAAGTGTTTAATATACACAAAATTAAACACATATATGTTACAATTTAATGTTACTAGATCTTAATTTATATCATTTGCAAATGTTTATAATTACATGATTTCAAATTTTTCCATATTAATTTTTTTTTAATTTATAAATTATTTTTAAAAACTAATATAAGTCTTTCAGAAGATTTAAAGATCCTCAGAAGACCTACAAAATCTCAGAAGACTTACAAAATCTCAGAACACTTTATGGAGTTATATTCGTAAAAATGAATTCTTGTATTTTGTTTGGTTATAAGAAATTAGTTGTAATTTCATTAGTTTTTTTGGATTGCTTTTACATTCGATTCAAGTTTGGATATAATTTTGAAATTAAAAGGATCATATTTGACAAAAAAAAATTATAGTCAATTTAATTCTTAATTAGTATTAGACTTTTGTGAGAGAACTATCTAGAGAAAGACGCAACAGTTGTTTTGTGAAATGTTTTGGGTAGTTAGGGATGACCAGTGGTGGGACATGTGTAGGTGTTGTCGTATAAACATGATTGAAACAGTCTTGTAAATCGTTCAAAAGCCTTCCAATAAAAGTTATTGTTTGTGGAAGTGTTAGCGTTTTAAATCTTTTGTATGCCATCGTTCTAAGTTTTATATCTTGAAAAGATTACAATAATCCATTTAAGTATCATCCTCCATAATTGTATTTGTATGAATTCCTAATTCCAGTCAGTGGTCCAATAAAGTCTGAAATACTTTCAACAACATTTGTAGAAAGTGGCGATTTCATGTTTCTTTGTTTTTTTTTAACTGATAATAATGAGGAAGAACACATTAAGAGTACGGAAATCACATTTCAGTCAAAAAAAAAAGAATACGGAAACCACATCCATTTTTGGTTGGATATACATTTCGAATATACTTCTCTTTCTATTTCTTATAAAGTCCACCCAAAAAAGATTCAAACACTGATTTTATGTTTATGCTAGTTGTTTTTTACATAATGAAACATGCCATGATTTTTTGATTATGAGCAAGATTATTGCAAGATCCTTAGCGGAAGTCTTTTAGAACAGTTAATGACATATTTCTTAATTTTTAACTGAAAAAGTTAAAACGTTTTTAATTTTTTCAGTTAAAAATTAAAAAACAGATCATTAACTGTTTCTAAAGACCTCCGCTAAGGACCTTGCAATAATCTTGCTCTTACTTATTCCATCGTCATTTTGTGTTAGTTAATTTATCATTTACTTTAATTATAGAGAAACATACCATAGTGCTAAAAAAATTTTTGTCATAAAAAAAATTTAAGAAGACAAATGATCAATTTTTTTTATTAAAGTGTATATATATATATATATATATTTATATTTTTATGATTAACTAATGTAGATTTAAACTTTTAAGTTGCAAGGTAGGATTTTGAATTGGATTTAATTTTTTTTTAAATATTAAATTTTAAAATAAATAAAATTATTTCGGTGAACTTTTTGTTAAAAAAAAATTATTATAAAATTAAAAAATAATTATTTAAAACAATTGCTTTTAATTAAATAAGAAGTTTTTTTTTTGTAACACGAGAAATAAGAAGTTTCTTCAATACCAATAAAGTAGTCCTAATTGTTTTTTCTTTGTCGGAATCCTTAAAAAATATTAAAGAGACAAAAAAGAGAGGAAAACCTCACAATAAATCCTCAACCCCAATGGAGACCTGAAAGTAGAGTAAGAGAGAGAGAGAGTGTGATAGTGATAGTGAGAAATAGCAAAACAAACATCATCTTTGAGCTCAACATCAAACAAAAATCTCGATGGACGAAAGACCCGAGACAGAGCTAATATCAATACCAGCAACGCCGCGAGTCTCCACTCCAGAGATTCTAACTCCGTCCGGTCAAAGATCGCCTCGTCCAGCCACAAAATCTTCGTCGGCGGCATGGACTCCGACCTCTTTCATATCGCCTAGGTTCTTGAGTCCGATAGGGACGCCTATGAAACGTGTTCTTGTGAACATGAAAGGGTATCTTGAGGAAGTGGGTCACCTCACTAAGCTCAACCCACAAGACGCTTGGCTTCCTATCACTGAGTCTCGTAACGGGAACGCTCACTACGCCGCGTTTCATAACCTAAACGCTGGTGTTGGGTTTCAAGCCCTCGTTCTTCCCGTCGCCTTTTCGTTTCTTGGCTGGTGCGTTTTGCCTTTTTATTCTTCATTTCCAATAATATTTCTCTTGCAAATTTTTGCTCAAAGAAAAAGAACTATTCTTTTCTTGTATTTTCGATTTTACTTGATGTTTGTGTTCAACTCTGCGTTGTTCAGATCCAGTTTCAGGATATTTTGAATTTTTGGGCAAAAATGTTTTTTCATCGTCGGAAATAATAATATATTGACTAATTTACTTTTTGAACTTTGGTAACAGTTCAAATCTGCAGTAGATATTTTGTGTTTTTCATTTGTCATGCTTCCATCATTACACATGCATGTGGCCACTCTCAGACATACTTTTTGATTTAGTTTAGATTAAGTGGGGGTTATTAGTTCTTGCATTTTAATGGATTTGAAAATCTAAACTAAATCAAGTGTTATTGGCTCTATGATTTTAAAATTCATATTGAAATCATGTGTTATTGGTTTAATGATTTATAAATTCTAAGTTAAATTAGGTGTTATTCAATCAGCTGAATTTACTAATGGATTTGATTTCATAACGGATTTGCATGGATTTTTTTGCTAAAAATACAAAGATTCAAATCTGAGGGAAAACCTCCGGATTTGTAAATACAAATACAAATTTATATGTTAGATTTGAAAATCAATATATTTTACATTGATTTGTAAATATTATCTGGATTTCTAAATACTCTAAAGTACATGAACCAATAACACCTTCTAAGACAGAGCCATTTTTATCGTCTCTTTTGTTTCTTGTTAAGTTCCGGAAAATATAAAAACTACAATTTTATTTTCTTAATATTTATAGATTCTTGTCTTAGAGGTAGGTATTGTATTTGACGTCAAAATTATAAAATGCTTTAACCCCTTAATGTTTTTTTTATTAACTTAATGTTCGTCTAGATAAGATAGTTTATAGAAAAATATAAAGTAAACACTTGATAATTTTTTTTTTGACTAAAACACTTGATAATTTTGCAAGTTCAAATTATTTATAATTTGTTATGCCTTAGATTGAGTAATTGGTTGGTTTAATAGCTTAGTGATGGTTTATTATTTAGGAATTAAAGTAATTAAGACTCTTTTTTTTATAAGAGGTTAAGAATAAACCAGATTCTGTGTATTGCTGTTTTGTAGGAGTTGGGGAATACTGTCACTGACAATAGCTTATTGCTGGCAACTCTACACATTGTGGATTCTTGTTCAGTTACACGAAGCTGTCCCAGGGAAGCGTTACAATCGATATGTGGAGCTTGCCCAAGCTGCATTTGGTAATAAGAGAAACCCAACTTAACATTTTCATTGATAACTAACTTTGTACTTACAAAAAAATCTTGGATTCTTGATTTTGAAAAAAAAAAACAGGAGAAAGGTTGGGAGTTTGGCTTGCCTTGTTTCCTACGGTTTACTTATCAGCAGGAACCGCTACAGCTTTGATTCTGATAGGTGGAGAGACAATGAAACTCTTCTTCCAAATAGTTTGTGGTCCATTATGCACCTCGAACCCATTAACTACAGTCGAATGGTATCTGGTGTTTACTTCTCTATGCGTCGTTCTGTCTCAACTTCCAAACCTCAACTCAATTGCGGGACTCTCCTTAATAGGAGCAGTCACTGCTATAACTTACTCTACAATGGTTTGGGTTCTCTCTGTGAGCCAAGAAAGACCAGCTACTATCTCTTACGAGCCTCTTTCTATGCCTTCGGTCTCTGGTTCCCTCTTTTCTGTGTTGAATGCTCTTGGCATTATAGCTTTTGCCTTCAGAGGTCACAACTTAGTTCTTGAAATTCAGGTGAATAATTTTATTACAACTTTTTTTTTATATATATAAATAATTGCAATATTGAACTTGTGTTTTGAGTATTTAATCTTTTGTAGTCGACGATGCCATCAACGTTTAAACATCCAGCTCATGTACCAATGTGGAGAGGAGCTAAAGTTGCTTACTTCTTCATTGCTCTTTGTATCTTTCCCATCTCCATCGGAGGCTTTTGGGCTTATGGGAACCTTGTAAGTTCCATGTTACTCTTTATATTCAGTTTTGCTTAGTTTTTCATTTTTGGTTTATGTAATATAGAAACTTGATAGTATAATTTTTTTGGTCATACAGATGCCTTCAGGAGGTATGCTGGCTGCTCTGTATGCATTCCACATTCACGACATTCCTCAAGGTTTACTAGCAACCGCATTTCTCCTAGTAGTCTTCAGCTGCTTGAGCAGTTTTCAGATATACTCCATGCCTGCCTTTGACAGCTTTGAGGCTGGCTACACAAGCCGAACCAACAAGCCCTGTTCCATCTGGGTCAGATCAGGTTTCAGAGTCTTTTTCGGTTTTGTCTCGTTTTTCATTGGCGTTGCTCTCCCTTTCCTGTCTAGCCTTGCGGGTTTGCTCGGTGGACTTACACTCCCGGTTACCTTTGCCTATCCTTGCTTCATGTGGGTCTTGATCAAGAAACCGGCTAAGTACAGTTTCAACTGGTATTTCCATTGGGGATTGGGATGGTTGGGAGTTGCATTCAGCTTGGCCTTCTCCATAGGTGGGATATGGAGTATGGTTACTCAAGGACTTAAGCTTAAATTCTTTAGTCCTAACTAAGTTAAGCCTGTTTGACCAAGAAAAAGAAACTAAGTTAAGCCTATGTTTAATGTCAGTGGTTTGTTCTTGTTTGGATGAAGTTTTAAAGTTTTTTTTTCGTATTTGTCTGTGTTTTGTCTACGAATGAACTTTGTTTTTAATTGGAACAAATGTATGTGTGATATATTCAGTAAGTTTTTTAGTGCCTTCGATAACAATCCTTATTGAGGTTTTCCAAAGGGAAAGCGTAGAGATGGCAATAAGTTGTTCCGTCCCGTTTTGTCATGTACTGCAGCAGGTTCGTCTTTAAGCGGGTCATGACGGGTTAGATTTGCGTGGACCGCGTTCCTCGGAATGGCTGATTAAGCCTACCCTGCCAAAAATGTAAATCTTTGCGGGTTGGTCCGCGGAATATAAAATTACATACGAGCATACAGTTTTTGGAGGCGACGTGAAGACTAAAATCACCGTCAAAGTTCCATTTTTCATTGTCAGAGGTTTAATGGTTCTTCCAGTGAAAAAACTGAATTGCTTCTTCATTCTCCCTCTCTCTTTCTCTTATTTTCTTTTTCAAGTGGAAAGTAAAGTGAAGATGATATTTACGGGTCTTTGTTATCATGTTTCGGCCCATTTCGCTGAAGATCCATCCCACAAAAAGCCCATCCTACAAGAACTTGTCCCGCGAGTCCCACATTTTACGGACCTACAATATTAAAACCCAATACCACCTCGTTACAAGCTTTTGCAGGCCTGACCCGCAATTCAAGTTCAACATTGCCATCTCTATAGCTTTCTCTTCATCTTGTTTTCACAAATACTTGTAATCATATTTCTTTACCATACTTCAAACTGTTTATACCTTATAGTTATACTCCGTTCGTTTTAACTTTTAAGAATTTTCACATATATCCATCTTTATCAGTGAACATTAAATCTCATATGATAGCACCTTTTACTTAGGTGTTTGTAGAAATATACACCAACATTTTGAATTTCTAAGATAACATATGCATGTAACTTGGTTTAATACTTATTTAGTAGAAATGTAGAATTAAAAATGTTGTCAATGCTATTTACATAAAAGTACATGAACCTATTGTTATGAAACATTTGAATGAAGTTTCACTTTATATAAGAGCTACAACATTTTAAAATCAGATTTTTACATATTAGTTTTTGAAAGCTATGTGCTCTCTATATGACTCCAATGGAACATCGAAAATACCAAATTTGGAACAATTTCATTTTCATATGAGATCTTAAAAATGACATGTCCCAACAAATTTGGTGTAAAGTGAATAGTGTTATACTAAATTTGGTGTAACGTTATTCTTTTTTTTGTCATCAACTTATTACAGACTGTACGATTTTGAAAACCAAATTGGTAGTTCCACATCCATGTGAAGCACAAAGGAAGATAGCTTTCGCGCTCTGCGTGCAAGACTGTCCGCCTTTAAATTATGTGCTCGTGAAATATGGATGACTTCTGAACTGTGGAAGCTCTTTGTCAATGCCTTAATGTCGTCTAGATAAGCTGCAAATGCTGGCTATTCCTGGGGTTCCGATACTATTTTCACCAACTAAGAACAATCCGTAGCAAAGGTTACATTAAATTGTCTTAAGTTTCTCATGCACTCCATTGCCCATATTAAAACCTTTATTTTCGAATGGAGCAGTGAGTGAGCATGTCTTGTATTCTTGGCGCCCAATAAGCTATTAAATCCTTCCAGTGTGCTACACCACCCTTGTCCTGAGGAAGACTCATTCTCTTTCCATGATTCATCTGTGTAACATCATATGCCCAGAATACGGGACAATATCTCGTCCCTCTCATATCCCGTCGTTGGTAGATGTTGTGTATGCAGGACTTGTGCCTCGTTCCATAGAACTGTTTCAGTCTCCGCTAATTTAAGAGTGTCTCTTGGATTAGTGTCAAAATTACTAAAAACTTTATCATTCCTACCTTTCCAAATATACCATAAAATTCATGCAAACTATGTAACGATTCATCACACAAAAACTGATGTAACATTATTTATCACACCAAATATTTAATATATATAGATATATATATATATATATATATTATGTTTTATTTAGTAATATAGCTTAATTAAAATTATTATTTAATTCAAATTTGTAACTAAACATAAATATATTGTATTATGTATATTTTTTAATTATTTTTACATCATTAAATTATTTTCTTTTATTTTCAAGTAATAAATCAATTATTATTATTCTATTTATATTGTAAAAAATACCATATACCTTTTATATTTTATTTTATCTTCAAGTAAGAAATCACTAAATGATTATTATCTTTTACTTTATATCGTAGTATATTTTTATTTTAAAATACGATTAAAATCTATTTATTTAAGTTATACTTAATCACTAATGAAAAATTAATACAAATTATTTTAAATTTAGATTTATAGTAAATAATTAAAACTTTATGTAATACTATTAATTCATTAAATATTAAAATATTTTTTTATTTTTTTATTTTATAATATAGTTAAACGTGTATTACTAACTAATATAATTTTTAATAGATAAATATATTATTTTTATGTGTTTTTCATAATTAATAGTTTGTAACTTTTTAAAGAATATTTTATATAAAACAAATACGTAAAAGGTATAATATTGTTAAAACAAAAATATAGATATAAATCATTTTTTATAAACATAAAAATTATAAAATTAACAAACATAATATCTAAGTATATATGATAAAACAATTGTTATCAATTACAAATTATAAAAATATAAAATTATTAAAAATGAAAACATCAAATAATCTAAACCCTAAGTCTTAGATTAATTAACTCAAGGGTTATAAGTGTGTTTTTTCTTCTTAAAAAACAAGGGTAAAATTGATTAAGGTGTTTTTGAAAAATGGTACAAAGAAAATGATATTTTTGACAATTTCCCAATAATATATAATATTACTTTTGGTGTAATATTTGGTGTTAATGTTAGAAATGACTAAAAAAATATGACACCAAAATACTAAATTTGGTGTAATTCCAACATGAAATTTAGTATAATTTCAACATGAAATTTAGTGTCATAGTTGAAGATGCCCTTAGTAATATATAAAATTTCTGAGTTATATATAGTAATTAAAAATTGTACTGTATAAAATTTGGAAGATTAACTTTCGTGCTTTGATTTTAGTTGAGAGTAAAAATAAAGGAGCATACTAATGATTGATGTAGGGATAAGCCGGGAGGATCACAACACACATGCTGCGAGGCAATGATGTGACAAACCACAAATTTAGGAAACGTCATCATAGCTGGGTAATTATGGACATACTTAAACATTTGTTGGGTGGTTGAATCAGGTTGATCATTATAGACATTCTTTCGAGGATTTAAGTCTCTTTTTGTCTTCGCAAATGATTCAAATCTTATGATGATGCTAATTTAAGTTGGCACTTGAAGGTCAATGACGCCCACTTTTTTAAGATTATTAAATATCTGTTTTAGCAGTGTCGTGTCTGTCCAGCATTTTTTTTATGTCCTACATTCATTTGAAATTTAGTGTTCTTGTTATTTATTTATAACCTTTGCGAGTGCTTTATATAAAATTAAAATTATCGTTTACAATTATTGTTTATAATTATGATATCTTAATTGGTCGTTTTTTTTTGCATATGCTCCAGACCGACCCTGCTATTTAGAATAATTCTTCAGAAACTATAGAACACTTAACATGCTTAACATTTTAGTATTTATAATGATCTTATGATAGCATGCCACCAGATCTTTAATATATGTTTTCAAACACAGTTAATTATGGATTATAGACGCTTTAAAGTATGAGAAGAAATGAGAGGAGAAAAAGGTAATAATTAAAAGGATAAAGAATAATGATAAATTGAAAAGATAATTGACTTGAATTTATGAAATATGTGATATTAGAGCTAAGAGTAAGATCTTGTAATGGTTTATGTGTATCCATCCACTAGTCACGGAGTTTATTTATAAAATCATAACTTAACCCACAAATACATACACATATAATAATTGAAAATTTTACATATTTAACAATATATATAGCATGGATTCAATTATAGCATTGACTAAGAAGAAATAACCTAATCAATAAAAATTAGATCCAGCTTCATTCTTATGGTTTCTAGAACAATATATATATATATATAGATTGTAAACGTATTTGTGTTTTTAACTATATTTTTTTGATATTTTTTAAAAAGAATTGTAACTAAAAAATGATATAAAAAAAGATATTTTTTAGAACCCATTCGATTTATTTATTAAAATTTAATTTTGGATAACAAAAAATATTGAAGTTTTTGTATATATTTATAATGAAAATAGGAATTTTTTTTAGTTATTAAAATAAGGGACATTCCGGACCTTCACACTTATTGTATTTCTTAATCAGCCAACACTGATAAAAGTAACTTTAAGTTTTGATATATATTAAAGAAATAAATGATCTCTTTTTAGTATTTGAATATTTATGTCACCAGTATATATTACTTTGCAGTTATGCTGGTTTAGACCACACAAGTTTTAGTATGAATGGCCTAATAAAAAGTAATTCTAAATAAGAATTACAGGAGCGGCCAGAATAGCCTAGCGGTAAAAAGCTAGAGTGAACTGCAACGCTCACCAGGGTTCGACTCCCCCGGGATTCCGGGGAGCGGTAAATTCCCCGTGAACAAAAAAAAAAAAAAATAAGAATTACAGTAAAACATACAGTAGAGAATAAGAATCGTTACTCACATTTTTAGATCATAAGCCAACTGTTTTATAGAGAAAAACGTGAACATCAATAACGGTCCGGGAGAGGTGAGACTAAAAAAATAACGGTCCGGGAGAGGTGAGACTAAAAAAATAACGGTCCGGGAGAGGTGAGACTACATGCAAGGTTTGGACGTTACACATCAAACCCACATCATGCATTTGTTGACAGTTTTGGTATAAACGCAAGGTTAGTTTTGTTGTATGAGTATCACATAGCGAGTAAAAAATAGTAGTATATATCAGTTGATTTATGCTTTAGCAACAACCAATATGTTACTGAACTGTGCGTTGAATTGTTCATGGCATTCACTCTTTCAAAAAGAATAACAAATACCAAGATGAAAAAAAAGTTGATAACTGGAATCAAGTTACCATAGTACATGATATACAATCAAATGGAGCTAATTACGCTTTGACTAAACAAAGTTGTATTATTCATGTGGGCAAAGGTTTTATTAGTTGGTAACAAACTTGAGCATCATTGTCTCTGTCCTTGGATCATAATGCTGTTACCATTTATGTCAGCACGACTTGTTTTCTGGCTTTTGACTATAGGATACTATGCGACAGTACTAATGATCCATACACTTTCAATTCGTTTTTTTCTTAAAAATTCACGTTTAACCACACCTTAGTTGAGCTGTTTTACGAGAACACTAACGTTGAAGCAATGATAAGAACACAATAATCTATGAGAATAACTAACCCGAACAGTTACAGAATTTCAAAAATTACAACTGGTTTTCATCATTAATTAAGGGATTGTTTTGAATGTAAATTTATAGAAATCGAGTCTCATGAAGGTCTCAAGAACACAAGAATAAGAACTCAATAATAAGAATAACTCTCTTATTAATCTATTAAAGAAATTCTCAAAACCTTAAGATCTCTCAAACAATCATAATGCTTATAAGTTATGCAACATCTTTGCAACTCCTTATATAGAAATTAGATATCTCATAATCTCTATGAACTTAACATATTTCTATTTCTTTTTTTCTTTAGGTTTTTAATTTATATCTCAAGTTTCTTTTTTTTGTAAGTTTAATCCAACATTCTCTCCCTTAAGCTTGAACTCATCTTCACTCACAACTTGGACACCAATAAGACTTCTCATACTCCTTGAATTTGATTCTTCCAAACGCTTTCATCACGATATCACTTCTCTATTCACTCCCAAGTGTATGCCGATGTAACTCTTGAAGCCGTATAGCTTGTTCCATAGCTTCAGTCCCTGTCATGTTTCCAGCTTCACATGACGATAACACAGCAGTCTCTTGTTTGCTTGAACCCCATGTATTTGGACAACCAACATAAGAAATATGTCCTTCCGCGCTCTTGCCATCATCCTGATCAATTCTATGGCCACTATCAATATCTCCAACAATTGGTATCTTAGCATTTTCATGTATCTTCATTGCAGTTCCACAAGACTGTTTGGATCTTTGCATATCTCGACTTACAACCCCACATTGTAAGATAGATGCGGTCTGTTCGAATAAAGCAAGTATCTAAGACAGTTGATATTCCTCATGTATCTTGTAGCATCTTTGTCTCTTTCAGTTTTAAACTTTGATAGCTTCAACCTGTATTCCATCAGTGTAAGTATCATACTCCATTCTTCGAGATCATTCATGTCAACAACTTAACGCCATCTCCCTTTTTAAAACTTCAGTGATCTTCTCTTTTATTCTTGTGTCAAACATATCGTCCGTGTAAACTGCTACAAGTTTAAGACAAGTACTCAAGTTTTTCTTATAGTCGACGACTCCTTGGAACATTGTTTAAAGCACATCTCAAGAAGTATGCAATTTAGTTTGTTGTTACAAGCTCTCTGTCCATACATCACTTCACTTCCTTTCACTTAGAGTCCTTCACATTGTGTTACATAAACTGTTTCCTCTAGTTTTTCATAGCAATGCACGCACGGGCGGAGGTAGAAACAAAATCTACTGGGGTCAAAATTATGTACATATAAAGTTATTGGAATATTTACAATTATCAAGTGGATCAAACCATTAAAAACAAACCAATTAATCAACGTATATTGCAATTATATGCTTATGTTAAATAAAATTTTAGAATTGACATGGGTCAGTTGACCCACATGCCTCTTCATTGGCTCCTCCGCTGAATGCACATGCACATATCCTTTGGGAACGAGTGGAGTTTTGCTTCATCTTCGCTTCCGTCTGTCTTACGCTTTATCTTGAATACCTACTTAATAAGACCAATTTTCTTTACCCCATACGGACAAACCACTAAGCTCCATGTCTCTTCGTGTATGATCAAATGTATTTCATCTTCACAAGCTAGTATCCATTTACTTGCCTCTTGGAACTTTATTGACTCGTTATATAAACTTAAGAATAACCTTTCTCCTTCCTCTTCTGCAAGTAAAACGTAGTCCACAAGATATAAAAATCGAACAATGGCCATGAATTGCTGAACGAGCTCAAGGAAAAGATCATAATGCCTCGTCTCCATGGTTTCTATACCTAGTGTATTCATCATAGTTACTAAATCTTGCTCAATACCAGCAACTCTATTGTAAGGGGGTCAATAAACTTGGTTGCATGGACGTCAGCTATCAACAACGCATTTTAGAAACGCATGTCGTACTCGTCTCAGCTCTTTGAAATCCTTATGTTAATGCATGCGTCTGTGAAGACCTTTTCCGTTGGTTCTTTGGCCAATCTTGCTGAACTGGGATCTTCAATTTCTCTCTTTTGGGCCAGGTAACAACATAATGGATGGTTGCAGCCGGAGGAGCTGGTGGGTTGGAGCCAGATGCTCATGCTGTGTATGTTAGTACTTTTTTTATCCAGCCATCTACAATCAAAGACAAGAAACAAGTTGAAAAAGTTAAGAGAATTCGTCAAAACAACAAGGGAGACGATTGACACCGAGGGCTGTCATTTGACACCTCTAGCTAAACCCAAAACATCAATCATTCAAAATAAAGTTCGTTCATCATGAAAATCCAACATAAAGATCGTTCGAGAACACCTATCACGCCATTCTTTCACTCTATTTAGTTCTAGTCTACCCTAAATCCAAGTTTTCATCAAATTATTCATCAACTCTAAAATTTCCTAAATCAAGAGATTCGAGAACATAACTTTGAAGAGCAATGGATTGAGTGAACTAATCAAGTACATGAGTGAAAACGAGTTGATTAGAACTTGGAATCAGCAAACTGAGCCAAAATGAAGTGTGAAATCGAGAGAGGAAAATTTCCGTCCATGTTTTGTTTTTGAGAAAGACGAGTGAAGTGTAGAGCTTTTAAAGAGCATGTGTCTTGACATGCAGGGGTCGAGTGACACCACTAGGGTGTCGTTCGACACTACTCGAATTCAACACTTCTCACATTTGAGAACCGAATTGAAACTAAGAAAAACTAAAAATAAATCCTAAAAATGAAAAATATTAGTATTGTACATACTTATCAGTGGGTTTCATCTCACCAAACACTTATTTAACTTCATTACCTCGACTAAGGCACCTGATCAGTTAGTGGGTTGATCATCCAGTTGCATGATGTGACTATTTGGAATCTCAGCTTTCGCCAATAGCATTTCATGCTTTGTCCATTCACAGAGAATTCCTCGCCTCTGGAGTTCAATAGTAAAATAGAACCATATGGTCTGATATTCTTGATGGTGAAGGGACCTAACCAACAAAAACACAATTTTCTAGGAAACAATTGCAAAGGTGAGTTATACAGGAGTATATAGTCATTAGGTTCGAAATACCTAGAGATGATCTTCTTATTATGATAGGCTTTTCTTCCCTCCTTGTATAGTTTTGCGTTCTTATAGGCATGATGCTTAATCTCATTTAATTCATTCAGCTGAATCAATTTCCTTTCTACAGCAGACTTAATGTCGAAATTTTTCATCTTTACTACCCATGCTGCCATGTGTTCTAGCTCCACTGGAAGGTGAAATGCTTTCAAGTAAATGAAACAATGTAGTTCCAAGTGGAATTTTGAACGTAGTCCTGTAGGTCCAGAGTGCATCATCCAGCTTCACAGACTAATCTTTTCTTGACTTTCCAAATGTCTTCTCTATTATTTCCTTGATCTGATGATTGGAAACTTTTACATACCCACTTATGTGATGATGATAAGGAGTAGCCACACGATGATTAACACAATGCTTCTCTAGTAGCTTCTCAAAGACCTTGTTAATAAAGTGAGAACCACTATACCATCACTTATAAATATTCAAGGCACAATAAATCTATGAAAGATGATGGTTTTAAACAGCTTCAAAACCACAAACATCATCATTCTTTGGGCCTGCAATCGCTTTAACCCATTGACACATAGTCTATAGCAACCAGAATGTACTTGTTCCCATTTGAAGTAGGAAAATGACACATGAAATCAATGTCCCAACAATCAAATACTTCTAACTTCAAGGATGAAATTATGCTGCATCTCATGTCGCTAGCTGATTTCTTACTCTCTTCTGATAGGCATCACACTTAGATATAAATGTCTGAACATCCTGAAACATGGTAGGCCACCAGAAACTCGCTTGAAGAACCTCGTATACTGTCTTGAAAGTAGAAAAATGTTCAATGTAGTCAGAAACAAAGGTAGTGGAAGAGTACATCCGAAACCTTAGAATTTGCAATGCGCTGTCTGAAAACACTGTCAGAGCAGTGCTTGTACAAGTAAGGCTCATCCCAATAGTACCTTCTGATTTCTCTCAAAAGTTTCTTTATAGTATAGTTCTTGAAATCATCTTGGTCAACATGAATAGCAAGGTAATTAACTGTGCTAGCATACCACGGTTGAACAAAGTCTGTTGCGGTCATCGTGTACACCCCAATCCTGAGTTTTGACTTCCAAAAAAATTTGCATTCGTCTGCATTTGTTATCGATTGACACTGGTTTTGGTTTCGATTGACACCAATTCTTCATGTGGATTCCTGTGTGATTCTTTTGGGGTCTCGATCGATACTGCATCAATATCAATGCTCAGGTCCTCTAGAAAGTCAATTTCGATCATGTCGACATTCTTGTAAAGTAGAAAATCATCTATGGAAACGTCATCATCAACCTTGATCCGTGAAAGGTGGTCAGCAACTCCATTCTCCATTTTTTCTTGTCTTTGACCTCTATGTCGAATTCTTGAAAAAGAAGAAGAAGAAGAGGAAGAATCCATCTTATAAGTCTTGGTTTTGCATCCTTCTTTTATATCAAGTAGTTGAGAGCATAATGATCTTTATGCACAATCACTTTAGACCCAACCAATTATGGACAAAACTTCTCAAAAGCGAATACGACTACCAATAACTCCTTTTCAATAGTAGCATAATTCATATGTGCATTGTCGAGTGTTTTACTAGCATAGTAGATATGATGCAGTTTTTGTCCTTTTTCTGGCTAAGTAAAACTCCTACAGCAAATTTACTAGCATTACACATTACTTCAAAAAGTAAATCGCAGTATGAAGGCTGTACAATCGGAGCAGTCACCAAAACTCTCCTGATCACCTCAAAAGCTGAAAAATATTCAGCAGTGAACTCAAATTTGACATATATACAGAGCAGAGCAGTCAATGGTCTAGAAATTCTTCTGAAGTATTTCCTAGAAGAAAAAAGGAAAATGATCCTTCCTGGTTGAAGCATTCAGTTTCTTGTAATCAATGTACATTTTGTGCCATGTGATAGTCGTGTTAGGAACCAAATCATTCTTTTCATTCTTCACTATTTTGACTCCTCCTTTCTTAGAAACCACATGCACTGGTCTGACTCAGTCTCTGTCTGAAATCGGGTAGATGACTCCAAATTCCAGGAGTTTCATGATCTCCTTCTTGAAAACCTCCTTAAAGTGTGGGTTCAACCTCCTATGATGCTCAATCAAAGAGTTTGATTCATTCTCCTAGTATATCCTATCCATGCACAAGTCCAGAGAGATTCCTAAAATGTCTTTAAGAGAAAAGGAAAGAGCGTTGTGAAACTTATGCAACCTACTTAGCAGTAAAGTAAGTTCAACATTATTCAAATTAGCATTCACAATAATAGGGTAAGAAGAGTTATCACTGAGATGTGCATACATGAGGCCCACATGAAGCTGTTTGAGCTCAATTTTAGGGCCTTCTCGAGACTCTAGTCGCTACATGATTGGTGTCGATCAACACCACTAAGGTGTCATTCGACACTCCTCGTGTTTTCTTTGGCTTATTCGTGAGATCTTCCTGAGTAGCCACATGCATCACCTGCTCACTTGCATCCATCATCATGACGTACTCTGCAGCCTGGTCATCCAGATACATAGCTTTGTTGACTGAAGCAATCAATGCTCACTCCATAAGACATATATAACACATCTCCCAAAAGACTTCCTCAGCTATCTCTAAATAGTGGTCCACAAAGAAAATCTGACCATCAATCAAGGGTCTCTTCAACAGCTTCTCCATGTCAAAATTCATTACCAGATCACTCACATTCAAGCCAATGCATCCTTTCCTCACTTTAATGAGGGAACCAGTTGCAGCTAAAACTGGTCTTAAAACTTCAATACCACAATGTATGTGGGAATCAAACAATCATTGATCCTTATGGGCCCATCTTCTAGAACACCTTGTGAGATTCGAATAGACCTATCATCAAGGATGAGAGTGATTCTTGTTGGCTTGAACCAGTCATCCTAAGGGTTACTTCAACTGATTAAGGCATCAAATTCTTACTAGAACCTTAATCACACATAGATCTCTCGAATATGTCAGTAAAGATGTGCTAGTCCAACACAAAGTTACCAAGGTCTCTCTAGAATCTTCTTCTGTATCGCATCACCAACATATTCAGAGATCATCATCATACTCTTCTCAACATTCAAATCTTTTGTCACCATCCTTTTCACATACCTTTTGATCATAAGAGAACTCATAATAGCATCAATAATAGGAATCTGAACAATAATCTTCTTTATGATTTTCTTGCATTTGGCATCTTCCAACACTTTTGGACTTCCTAGGGTTCTTTGGAAAGGGAAACTTAGGCTTATATACCTTCTCCTCAATCATTTTTGAGTTATCGAAGGTTGAGGTTTTGTAAGAGAAGGGTGTCGATCAATATCGGGTGGTGTCGATCGACACTTGTTGATGTCAACTTCTCATTTTCCAAAGGTTCTCATGATGGCTTGTTTTAAGACTCGTTATATTCTTTCCTTTTCGATGTTGATCGATATCTTCAGCAACTTCCTTCTCTCATTCATTCAAAGTATCAAGCTCCTATTGTTCTGTAGAGGATGTCGATCGACACATAGTAGGGTCGATCGATACTGGTCGTGTATCACCAAAATCTTCAGCTTCAACGACTTCAATCTACACAAATTATTCCATAGTGATACCTCTTTCCAAGTCTAGAGCAAGTTGCTTTCCACTTCTCAACGTGACAACATTAATAGGATGTCTCCGATTAGTACCAATCCTTCCAGGAAGACTTCCATCCTATCTCTTCACAGACCTAGTAGTCTGAGCGACCTGGCTATCCAATTTCTTGACATGAGCACTCAAAGCTTCTAACTTCTCATTCAAGTCAGTGTACATAGAATCCATTCTTCCACATCTATGTTTTTTGTCCTTCCAGTAGTTGTCTCAATATAGATTATTTCTTATTATCTCAAGAAGGAGTATAGTAATTTTTCTAAAAATTATTCTCATAATGAGATTTATGGGTATATCCCCGAAAGTTCCTGCTGGCCTGCTGATTACCAAACCTTTGATTCTGAAAACCAGCTCCATTGATAAACCTTACATCTTCGAATTCAGCCTCCTTACATGCTTCAAAAGTATCTATCATTCGCAAACTGAAATTGCTTCTTGCCTATAAAATGATTATGAACCGAGTCTAACTTGGAGTTCACCGCAGCTATTGAATTTCCATCCATGCTCTCAGTCAACTTTATTCTATCAAGATAAGCACACTTGATATTATTGCTAAACACCAAGTTTTCATTTAGCTTCTTCGGGGTTCCTAGTTTTGCAGTTTTCGGGACTCGGAGCATATATAGTCATCCGGTACTTCCAATAAAGCCCTCTTAAGAAAGTGTCCAGTAACTGAACCTCGCTAAAACCATGGTGTGGATAATTTATCTAGTAGGCTCCGAATCTCACCCAATAAGCCTTGAAACCCTTAGTAGGTCCCTAAGAAAAGGTAGAGATTTTGAGTCTCAGGTCATCAGACCTTGCTTCATCGAAAAGGTGGAAAAGGAAGGCATTCCCAATATCCTCCTAGCAAATCAGAGATCCTGGCTGCAACTGCTTGAGTCTGTAAGCTGCATCCCTAGAGAGAGAGAGTATGGGGAAAAAATTCAGAATAAGTAGTCTTCAGAGATTCCAGTGCACTTGATGCTCGATACTAGATATTCAAACTTCTCGATGTGGTCCATGGGATTCTCATTAGGAAGACAATGAAAGAGATGATGACCCATTATCTTGAAGTAGTCGGGTTTCAGCTCAAACTCGTTCCTCTACAATGCAGGAGGACGAATCACAAACATGTTAGTGTAGTAATGATCAAGCATGTTGTATTCTCCAAGAGTCCTCTGACGTTCAATTCTTGCATTCTCATAAACAAAATTTGCATTAGGGATTGCATCCCCATGTGTATCAACCAATTGTCTTTCTCTATTGTGTGCATGGCCCTCTAGATCTTGATAAGACCCAATCTCATAAGCCTCCAAAGCGAACGAAAGAACCATCCATGTCTCTTCCCGAACGGTGTCGATTGTCACTGAATTGGTTTCAATCGACATTGTACGTCTTTGCTCGATTGCTTGTTCTATCTCGAGCAGTACCCGTTCCACACATGGCAAAGAGAGAGAACTTGTAAATAAACAGAAAACAAAATTTTAGACGAAACTCCAAACTTAGTCTAATGGCAATAAGAAAGAGTCCCCGACAACAACACTAAAATTTGATATGCTCAAATTATTACTCTAAGCAACTCTCTCAAATAAGAGGTTCAAAGTAGTACTTATGAGTCGAATCTATAGAGACTCTAGGATTGCAAAATAGACTTTTTATTGAAATAAGTTAAACGATAGAGAATGTAATGCAGTAAATAACGAGTAAAAGAACACGGGTTGTAAATTATCAAAGATAAGACGCTAAGCTCAGTGAAACTCGCAGGTATATCACACTTGACAAACTAAATAGATTGTCATGAATTTAATTAAGAATTGTTCTCGAACTCAAATCTCTAAGCACTAATCAATCAAGTCTTGTTGCACAGACTATTTAATATCTTAACTCCTTGAATTCCAACTCTCATTTCGAATTTAATCAATTCAGACAAGCAATAAACTCAAGTTTGATTAGTTGACTAAACTCTTAGACCAAATTTCTTTGTGAATAATTATTTACCTCATCTAAGTTTGATTTAGGTAATTAATCATGCTCTCACATATATCAATTATCCTAAGATCTAAATCCAATGTGATCAATCAAGGAACTAACGTTATGAAAAACTTAGATGAAATACTAATGAACTACTTAAATGATTTTATCCAGTCTAGCAATTCATTCGATAGCCTTTGAATATTCCTAAATTTAACAAAGGGATTACTCAGGCATGATCAAAGAAACAACAATTAAAATCTGAATAAACTGAGAATAGAGTTAGAAACAGAGTCCAAAATCTTTTCTCAACAAGTATGAGTTCATATCTCTCTCTCTCCCTCCAAAACCTCTCGCTTTAATCTTCAATCTCTCCAAAACCTCTCGCTCTAATCTCCGACTGTTGAAGTGTAAGTTACAAAAAATTTAGAAACTTAAAATATTGTAGTCTAAAACACGATTTGTTCTCTTTGTATTTAAGTACAATTTCTAGGCATTTATGCAAATTTTTAAAGTTGGGCTTCTCACGTGAAATATGGAGGATGTCGAGCAACTAAGAGTGGTGTCAATCAACACCATACTGAGAAATCGCTTCCAACTTGATCTTTTCAATTTCATGCTCCTCAAGGCTCTAAAAGTTCTAATGCTGACCAAAATCTATATAGACCTACAATGACTCTAAAACGACACAAAATATGTACAATAACTCTAAAACCAAACTTATATCATAGTCAAATATTGAAAGAAAACCATATATATCAACAATATCTTGTGGATATTTATCTGTAATAAAACAAAACTAAGTTCAACCTTATTTCAAAGATGTAACTTCTGCAACAGTACTTCTGTACTTTTTTTTCATTTTTGGACCCAGATGCCTTTGCTGTTGACTCACACCATTTCAAAAACTTGGGAGCCATCTTAATTCCCAAGAATTACAAACCAAACCAAATTAAGAAAGTAACATCTTTTTTCTTTAGTTGTCCATTTACCAATTGAAATGCATTCCAATATGTTCATCACAGAATCAGAGGATTTACAAACCGCCTTTGTTAGACCTCAAAAATAAAAAGACAATAAACATTCCTCCTATTTTTTCCTTGTTTAATTTGATTCTTTGGGTTCTTTGCTCTCTCTTTCTATTCCACTAGGAAATAAAAAACAAACAAACAGAAATTTCCAAAAGGAAAAAAACAAAAGACAGAAACCGAGGAAGAAGAAGACGAGACATAAACGGTTTTTTTTTTCACTTAGTGCTTTGCATGGAGATCTCGAGACCAGGCCATAAACTGTCCCCACTTTTACCTTCCATCTCCCCAAGCTGCCACGTGTCACCACCACCCACCACCGGTATCTCTCCTCCGGAACCTCCTCCAAGATACCCAATACTCATCTCCTCCAACCCGAACCCGTACCCAAACCCGTAATCTAACCCCCCGCTTCCACTTCCGTTTCCCAACGCCAGAAACGCTGCTCCGTCACTCTGCCCACTTAACAGAGACGCAAAGCTTCCGTAACCTGAGACTTCATGACTACCCTTTGCTTCGTTTGTGACGGTTTCTTGGTTCATCGGTTCTGTTCCGTTGGTCGTTGTGATGACGGAAGAAGAGCAGGTAGAGGAGGATGCAGTAGTGGCGTTGGAGGAGAAAGAGCGGTTGCGTTTGGAAGAGCTCCGGCGAGTTCCACCGCCGACGGGGACGTCGCGGAGTGTACCACCTTGAGTCCAGTAACGGCGGCAAGATTTGCAGAAGTAGCGAGGCTGTAAGAGGTTATAGTTGTTGTAGTAACAGAACTTGGTGATGATGGAGTTGCAGCGAGGACAAGGCAGTGGCTCCGCCAGGTTCGGCGGTGGGTATGCCGCTGTTGAGCCCTGAACTCGAGCGGGTCGAGTTTGGTTCGATTCCGAAGGCATGATAATGAAGAAAACGACAGAGATTTGTTGGAAGAGTGAGAGAAAGCCGAAAGTGAAGGGGATATTGTGGGAGTGCCGATGTGGGTTTTATATAGGCTAGATTTTTGTTACACAGTTTCAGTTTAATTTCTAAAAAAAAAATTAACTTTTCAGTTATATTTTGAATTTTCGGTAGAGTATTGTTGGCAGTGGATTTTATAATTGTATTTTCCTTTAAAATTAATTAAAAGGGTTGCTATTAAATTCAAAAAAAATAAAGTAAAGGTTATATTCAATGGTATTTTTCTTAAAAATATTAAAAGAATACCATTGAACTATAATACAAACGAGCTTACAAAACATTTAATACTATTTTTTTTTGTCACTTTAATCACTTTTTGGACCTTTAATCCTCAAACTGAGGTAAAGAGGAGTCGAACCCCTGACGCCAGGGCCCGAAGACAGAGTTCAGTAGCCACTTGACTACAAACCACCTGGCACATTTAATACTATAATAATGTACACAATTTTACTACCTTAGTGTCGAAAGTCTTTTTTTGGTCATTGGTTTGTAATAACATGTGAGAGCTCAAAGAGCAACAGTCTTTTACAATAATAATACAGGACAACAGAGGCATGTGAAAGACTATAAACAAAGTCCGAAACACGATAATAGCCCATCTAAGCTAAACACATACTCCCGAAAGCATGAACGAAGTATATAGTTTAAAAAAACATGAGCAAAGTGAGCCTTTATTGTCCTGTATTATGAGAACACCGAGGTGGCCTAGCGGCAGTACTCAGGTTGTTTTTCACACACGACTATCCGAGGTCGCCTGTTCGATACTCGGGGACAGCGGGGTGGAACTGAGTTAGCTAAAAAACCAGTACTCGCAGATGGCCTGGGCACTAAGTGTCCTAGAGGTTTCTCGGGTACGTTATATGGTTTCTGGCGAGGTGGCCCTTCGGGGTGAGCCCAGTCACTATAAAAAGTTCAACGTATACAGTTTTAACTAACACGGGTTGGCCTAGAGGCGAGTTGAGGAAACATCCAATACGCTCCTCGCAGGTTCGATTCGCGTTGGCCACCGGAGTATTCACATGGTCCCTCCGGGCCTCTGGGAAGCCGCCGCTGCCGTAAACCCTCCGGGCCCTTAGTGGTTCAGATTGTGGGGGCGGTGGTCGGCGCTAGTCGGGTCCCTACGGGGTCCCGGATACCCTGGTTAACAAAAAAAAAAAAGTGAGCCTTTATACCAAAAACAAAAGAATGTAAAGTCTTTTTTTTTAACTAAGGTTATAATAAATGAATAAACGAAAATTTTGAGTCAAAAACTAAATAGTGAAGATATTGAGTAATCAGTTCAAAGGAAAAATGAAGATATCAAGGTGTTGATTGTTTCTAATTTTTAAAATGGTTTTTAAAAGACCGTTTTATCATCCAATCACGATCATGAAAATATGATTTCCCAAAATTTATGGAAACTAATTTCTACCTCATTCTAAATATAAACCAAAACTATCTCTTCTTTGTTTTTAGCAATATTTGACGTTAGTGTTGTATTTTTTGTAATTTTTAAAGATTTTTATATTGGGCAAATCTCTTAAATAACTTTTTTTTAAAGTTTTTCTCACAGAAAAATAACTCTAAAAAGTGATTGAAATAGATTTTTTTATTTTGAAAATTTATTATATATATATATATATATATATTTTAATTTTAAACGTTACCTTCAAAAATCCACCTCATAATTGTAAATCGTAAGTCTAAATTAGCTAACTCAAAAAATATAAATATATGTTAATATTTTTTAATAAAATTTATTTTGATTATTTTTTCGATGCTATTTTTGCGATAAAAATTTACAAAGAATTATCATAGAATATTTCTCTTTCACATATACTAGCATTTTTTCATATTTATCCATGCACCCTCTCCTCCTTACATATACATCTATTCAACAACTTGTATATTAAAATCCATCTACTTATTAAAAATATAATATAAATTAATTTACATATAATTCACCAATTATTGGTGTCCAGTGAGAAAGTAGAACATCGACAATTAACTTCATATAATCAGATTTGTCAATAGAAAAAAAAAAATCTAATCCCTTAAATATATATATTAAACAATCATAGTAACCTTGATCCGTAAAAAGAAAGCAACGTTGATGTGAAAATTTTAAAACCTGATAGTTATTATTGGGCCTTAGTACTTGTACGGCTCATTAGTGAGTGACCCAACAAGATTCCATTTTTTCTTTTTTCTTTAGTGTTTGTTAATACCCACCCCTCCTCATCGAGTTTCAGATTTGAGAAGTAAACCAAAAACAACCCTCTTCAATTTCGTAGGCTCACGTCGTCTTCACGTCGCCTGACTTGTAACTAGTGCTTTGGTGGAGGATGACGCTATTTCACTTCTTCAACTGTGCGATTCTCACATTCGGTCCCCACGCCGTCTACTACTCCGCCACTCCATTGTACGGAAACCCTCCCTTTTCTCGATCTGTGATTTCAAATTGTAATTCTTTTTAGTTAAGAACTCGATCTTCTGAACAGATCACGCTTCCTCTAAGCTTCGCGATCTATATTAAGTTTCTCAAATCTGCAGATCTGAATATGACACTCTTGGAACCTCCGTGAAGGCTGCTGTTGTTTACCTAGCTACAGCATTGGTTAAGGTTAGTCAACATTAACATCTTTTGCAAATCTTGATCTGTATCCATATCATCCTTCATTTTCCATGGCAGCTTGTTTGCTTGGCGACTTTTCTGCAAGTCTCGGAAACCGAAGTATTTGATCCTTACCAGGTATTTGATCAATCTTATTGTTTGGTCATTTGTTTTGTTCCACTGTATAGATACTCGTTTTGTTATGTTAACTGTTTAGATGACTAAGTATTGATTCCAATCTCAGGAAGCATTGAAAGCAATGATTGGCTTCATTGACGTCGCTGGTCTCTACTTTGCTCTGGCTCAGCTGACACACAGGAACATCTCTCAAAACCATAAGTTTCAAGCTGTTGGCCTTGGTAAGTCTTAGCTATGTCTTTAGCGGGGGGTCATAGAAAAAGAGTTCCCCTTTACATTTCTAGATTGGAATATTAATCAAATGCCTTCTTTTTGGTTCATAGGATGGGCATTTGCGGATTCTGTTTTGCATAGGTTGGCTCCTCTTTGGGTTGGTGCTCGAGGACTTGAGTTCACTTGGGATTATGTTTTGCAAGGGCTTGAAGCCAATGCAAATCTGGTACCTACACGAATCTTTACTTCTAGTAAATATCTTTCTTTAATGTGTAATTGTTTCTTACTAACCATCTAAATGTTGGTATCAAATTTCCAGGTGTTCACCATATCTTTAGCTGCGCTAGGTTCGTTGATGTGGCTACGCAAGAACAAGCCAAAGACTCTGATCCCCATCATATACACGTGTGCAGTGATCATCGCGACAATGCCTTCAATCACAAGCTATCTAAGGAGAGTCATGGGATGGCATTTCCCTAAAGTTGTTGGGTTCGAGCTGATGACTTCTCTGGTAATGGCTTTCATCAGCTGTCAACTCTTCATCCTCTGTCAGAGGCCGTCTTTGTGATTCCACTCCTACCTAGAGACCAAACACACTTAAACTGCTCTTCCCCCACAGAGAGACAGCTTTATGTTTTTTGTAACTCTGGCGACGTACTTGCTTTGTTCTTCGGGTTGATTTTTGTCTTGCAAAATAACAATTGAAACACTTGGATGTTAAGAACGGAGTCATGGTTCTTCTAGTATAGAAGATAACCATTCTTCGCATTAGCCTTTACTATCTTGACGGTGAGATTTGGATGCTTGTTAACGTACAACTTGAACTCTTTAGATTTAGCAATTATCCTAAACTTGTTAAGGATAAAATCTAGCATGCATGGGGGTCTCTTTCGTATGGAATCAAAGAGGGCTTTAAACGTCATGAGATTCCTTCAAATCCAGAGAAGATGTAAGTTCTGTCTATCTTATCTGTGAGCTGCCATAAAAGAGTGACAAAAATGTTTTGTTTCCCTTTTGCTGATAGCTTAGAGCTGTCACTGTAGATCAACTAACCTAAAGCCTCCCCGGGACGGGACAGGATGGGGATGGCTTCGAAACGTTCCCATTACCTTTCCAACACGGCCGAAACGACAAAGAGATCTAGGGACGGAAGAGTGATAATATGGGGACGTTTCCGAGTTCGAGTTTTTAAACCGTATCAAAAATGTCTTTTTTTTTTTTTGGCTCAACTTCAATTTTTCATCCACCAATTGTGGGAACGAAATTATAATCTTACAAGATTTTCACCCTACATACAATATGATGATCTAATATCACCCATGAACATTTAAAAGGATCTTACGCTATTCGAATCAATCTAATTTTGCATTTTCACCACTACGAGAACAAGTTCATTCCACTACCCGGAATGAACCATCTCTTAACCCTAATTTAGACCACACAATACGAAAATAGTGACAGCAAACGGACAATGAAACTTAAACTGAATTATAGTATAAAAGAACAAGCAATTGATCTTCCAATAATCCGAGTTCAGTTCGAGTATCAATCGCCTCAACACCTAAAAGGCGTATTTCAGCTCGGTTCATCCCCGTCATTTTCCACTTCCTCGATCCTTAGCCAAAAACCGGACAGCTACATCCAGAATGAAAGATGGACGTTGACGAGCGGTTGGCATGACCAATACCTCGAATCACAGCTTCAGAAGGAACGTAACTCGTACCACCAGAATGACCTCATACCAAACACTGGTGCAGGGAAGTAGAGCTCTTCAACGCTTCCCGACCAAAACCAGTCCTCCGGTTGACTCCTCCATCGGCTTGTATTTTGGAGCGTGATGAATCTGAGAACCAGAGAACAAACCTCCATCCACCGCACTGTAACACTATTCTTCGTCTGACTCACCTCCATTCTAGGAGGTAGATCCGTGATATAGAAGTTGTCAGACTAGTTCACGCGTCGTCGTCATGAAGCACTTGTCGAAGATCTGAAAAGGAGAAAACTAGATCTGACAGGTTCTTCGATCCTAAACGCCGACTCATCTCTCATCGGTTGCATGATAAGCCTCACCACCTCTCCAAAGAATGCCGGGAACCATCACCATCGAGCGAACCGCATCTCCGTGAGGGCTCGAGCTGGCTCAGAGAGGTAAGCATATCGACTAAGGTTGATCGAGGAGGAGAAAAGCAAAGGGAAAAGATGGAAAGGAGAAAGAAATTCGCCTTTGACACCACCGTAATGGCAGGCTGGAGCTAGGGTTTCAGCTTAACAGAAGCGTCTTATGTGATACGAACGAGAGAGAACGAGTTTTCTTTTTCAATGCTTTTTGTTTGTTTGTTTAGAATAGGTACATTAGTATTATATCATATATATTAAGTTATATAACTGTGAAAAATATTTACTTATGTACTTCAAACTACTACAGAGCTGAACCATATCATCCCCTATATATTAATCCTGGAGCATTACAACTTTTAAGTGTAGCCACGTGTCATCACCAGAATGATTCTTAGAATCCTTAGAAAAAGGTTGGTCCATCTAAATATAGATTATGGTTTTATTAAATTAACATTCATATTGATTAGTAGTGCATAAAAAGATATTTTACATTCTTTCCTTAAATAAAATCTACGGAATTACCTAATATGATTAACATATATGTGACAATTAATGTTTTGAATAATAAAGATTTGATAATATTTTTGTATCCTTCATCATTTTTTTTAATTTATGCTATTAAAAAAATTAAACAATCATATTAACCATATAATAAAAAAATCTAGATTTTTTTTCTTATATGTTATATTTTGAATTTTTCAAAGCGACTATAAATTACTAAAACAGTTAAAAGCCTTACAATAAAAAATTTTGTGGGAACAATGTTTAAATTTTTTCTTATAAAAATATATAAATGAACATAAAATCATATAAATATGAAGTCTCATCAACAAATTCGGTTTATTCACTGAAGAAGTACAATTCAATGAGATTTGTTTCTCTATAGCATCTTTCACATTGTTTATTACTAGAGAAAAAGATTCAATCGAATTCGAGGAGTTATGGTTTAAAAGAGAGATGAGCGCGAGCTGTTGTTGCTTCAGAAGATATAGAGCACGGAGCCCAGATTCCTTGGTCCGTACCGAGATTGGATTAAGCTTAAAGCTCGAGAGATTCACAGAGAAGAAGCTATAAGTATCGGCGAATAGGAAGAAGAACATGCCGAAGAGGAGAGTTAGAGAAACGGCGGTGATGACGTAACGTTTATTGAGTGAGATTTTCCGATGGTTCCCGGATCGTGACTCGATTTGGAACGTCGATCTCGGACTTCTGCCACTGTTGTTTGCTCTATTAATCATAGGAGTACCAAGCTTCAATAAATAAATATTCATATTAAAATATATTATATATCTATGTCAGTATCATTTAATTTTGATTATATACTATATAAAATAAACAAATGATTTATTTTGATTTTATCAACAAAACGTATTGTAAATAAAAATAGAGATGTTTTTTATGTTCTTACTCGAATTTACTTATATACGTAATAGTTACTCGCTCCTTAGTTATTCAACATATTTATTATTGCATAATGTGTAAATTAACACAAAATAAATAATAATCTCTATAAATAATTTGTATCCATAATTAACGTTCATTCCGCGCAAGCACGGCTCTCAAATGTTACTTGATCATATCATTTCAAAAATACGATTCTTCATATTGAAGTGAGATAGTGAATTATACCATTGAAATGATATCATTGAAGGTCAATGTAAATTAAATAGGTTTAAAAAAATATCAACAAACATGACTCTACTCATCAACTTTATATTGACGGTCCATGATTATACGTTTGGAGACTTATGACATCGTGATTGAACGATCAAATTAATATTCAATGATTATTAATATATAAATTTCACTCCGCGCATGCGCGCGGGTAATCACCTAGTACAATACTTATTTAACAGAACATTTATTTTTATTTAATTCTAATACGATCCATATTCAAGTTCCATACATATTTTAACATTGATGATTTCATATAAGTGATCTCAAATTCGTCTAATATTTGTGAGGGAATCTGTTACAAGTCGATGCTGTAACAAACATGAGTAGCTTTAGCTGTGACATCAAGAAAACATGTACCAATTGATAATATGACAATGGTTTGATTTTAACGGATTCATAGGAAAACGCTTCTTAAAATATGAAATGGCTATACTATATAATCGACATCCTTTTTTTTTTTGATCAAACCAACTTGCATTTATCTTAGAAGAGTTTAAACTCCATTAGAGGAGGATACAATAAAGTCACAAAGGACCAACAACAATAAGAACAAAGGATAGAATTGATACAACTCACAACAAGACACCATAAAAATCGCACAACAATTTTATAAATTTCTTGAGTAGTTGCATCTAATGTAATCCAAAAGATCACAATCACTGCATCAAGAGCAGGGAGGGGCAGTAGTTGGGAGGAAGATCCTTGCAATACCAACAACGCTTGAGCTTCCAATTCACTCCATACAGGAGGAAATATTGGGAAAAGAGACAGCTCCAAACAGGAGACCATTGAGAATTCAGTATCAGTCAACACCATATTCAACGAGTGAAATATGCTAATAAGTTTCTCTTCCAACTGCCACAAAGAAGAGAAAAACAACATCAAAGCACCAAAAGCTAGACTGGATACAACAAGAAAACTGTATACTACAGCAAGAGGTCGCACTAAGGCGATAAAGAACGGCTTCACCAAGGAAGCTAACGAGTAATGAACCTTATAAACTGACGATGGACGATGGAAAGCCTCTGATTTGTTATGATTGAGCAAGACTGTATCCACAAAACACTCCCCTACTAATGCATCAACATCCAAAGTCCAGTCCTCAAGACTTCGCAATGCTGCGTACTGAAGAGAGGAAGGTTTGAGAACAGCTAGCAATCGAACCACTACACTCATGTTCACCCAAATATCTTGCAGAGAAACAAACAAGGCCCTTATGGCTGAGTTTGACAAGTAAAGCTCTAGTTGACGGGACATGGCTTGCGGAGAGATGTCACTCGGTCCAACCACATATGAGAGCTCGTACCAAGGGGTGACGGGTCCGGGATGTTCGTCGGACATGAAAGGGCCACCGACTGCAAGACATAAGATTCCACGAAGTGGAAACAGTGAGGAGCAACGTTCAATGGAGCAGTCGGGGAGGGGAGCAACAAAGGAGTGGACTGGAGAAGCCAACAGATCTGGAGCAAGGTCAGGGCGTGGAGCGTCGTTCGGAACAGGGTCGATGAACGGAACAACTGGCGAGCGAGGTGGATCTGGTTTCAACCCAGTAGCAACAATGAAAAGCAGCGCTCGGTCACGACGGTGGAGAGAGGCGAAAGGAAGAGGTCTAGTGAGTTCGTTCTCAAACAGAATAGATCTGGTGTTACTTAGTTGAGTGAAGGTAGTGACATGGTCCACAGTGCAGAGGCGGGTGATAATGACAAAGACGAAAACGAAAGAGAAAGCACGAGACACTAGCAGACAGGAGGAGACGGGAAGAGGGCTCTCAAAGACGTAATAGTTACTCGCTCCTTAGTTATTCAACATATTTATTATTGCATAATGTGTAAATTAACACAAAATAAATAATAATCTCTATAAATAATTTGTATCCATAATTAACGTTCATTCCGCGCAAGCACGGCTCTCAAATGTTACTTGATCATATCATTTCAAAAATACGATTCTTCATATTGAAGTGAGATAGTGAATTATACCATTGAAATGATATCATTGAAGGTCAATGTAAATTAAATAGGTTTAAAAAAATATCAACAAACATGACTCTACTCATCAACTTTATATTGACGGTCCATGATTATACGTTTGGAGACTTATGACATCGTGATTGAACGATCAAATTAATATTCAATGATTATTAATATATAAATTTCACTCCGCGCATGCGCGCGGGTAATCACCTAGTACAATACTTATTTAACAGAACATTTATTTTTATTTAATTCTAATACGATCCATATTCAAGTTCCATACATATTTTAACATTGATGATTTCATATAAGTGATCTCAAATTCGTCTAATATTTGTGAGGGAATCTGTTACAAGTCGATGCTGTAACAAACATGAGTAGCTTTAGCTGTGACATCAAGAAAACATGTACCAATTGATAATATGACAATGGTTTGATTTTAACGGATTCATAGGAAAACGCTTCTTAAAATATGAAATGGCTATACTATATAATCGACATCCTATATACTATAAAAGCATTATTGCGTACGTACCGTATAAGGTTCATATAAATATTTAAAACCTTGTGGGAATAAACCATTATCATACATAGCGAGAGGGTATTAATCAGTATATACATGCACACAAATAAAACTATAACTGGTTTATTACAAATTAATCAAATCAAGTCTCTTAACTAACTTCAGCTAATTCTTTCTCGGGATCTGTCTCTCCTTGCGACTCTTTGTGCAATCAACATAAACCTCCAGATCTTGTGATTTCAGGTCGGCGTCGACTGTACTATTATTCTATTATGTTTCTTTGGTTTACATATTAGTTGACCAATAATATCCGGGATGGATATGTTATTTCATATTCAAATAATCGTTCTTCTTTTCTATTCGAATGAGAGCCTTTGTCCAACCTTGATCCAAAACGTTTTTGAAATTATTGTGCAGGTTTTTTCCGTTATCATTTTGTATATGGCCTCCATGATTTAACTTGTGAAATCTTTCTTTTTCGTTATAATAAACAAATTTATCATTATAATTGGGATATATCCAAATTGAAATATGATTTTCATCAATTGATTTGGGATGCATGAATATCTGATTTTGGGTTTATGAGTTGTGGGATGATATTTTGGAAGAAGAAGAAAAAGAAGAAGAGTTAATGCAAAATTATGTTGGAATAGCTTTCATACACACACGTGTATCTTGACGAACACCAGAATTTCATACGGAAGATTTGAGTTTTTATGTCGTATGTTAGTTTTGAATTCTTCTAACCATAAGTTGCTAAGAAAACAAACAATTTACATCAAAGAAATGCCAAATACATAAGTTGCTAAATTTATGTAGAGTTGGTGGATTTTAAAAGTTGATAGATTTCATAAGTCATGTGGATTATGAAAGTATGTATATGTTGACTTATGAAATTTGATCATAATTTTTCAAGATTGCTATAGATTTTCTTGAACTTGTATTACTTCTTTTTTATCATTATTTTTGGTCATTTTATTTTTAAACTTGTATTTCTTGAACTAGTTTATTTTCACAAAAAGCCTCTAAGAAAGAAAATGACCAATAAAGGTTTCACTAAAGGGTAAATATATTATTATACCTCTAGAGTTAACTAATTTAGACTTGGATTTTAGATTTAAGGGGTGGGATATTGGAAGTGGAGTATAAATTATAAGAAATAAAAAAATTAAAATTTTAAAATAAAATTTTAAAATAGTTTCAAAAAGCATTTTCCAATTTCAAAAAAAAAATCTGAAAAAGAAAAAAAATTGAAATTATTTTTTATAAAAAGTTTCGACTTTTAAAACATAAAATCTGAAACTGTAAAAAATATTTTATTTTTATTTTTTATTTTTTATTTTTATTTTTTATTTATATTTATATATCTATAAAACAAAGGGTAAAAGAATATTTTGCGTCTATAAAGCAAAATCTATTATTTTCTAGATGTTTTTATCACATGGATTTTGAAAATCTTATAAATATATGTGATATTTTGAAAGTTGTGTCTTATGAGTAAATATATAGAGAATTCATCTCCCAATAACACTAGATTTAGTTAGAATTAGAAAATCAACAATAACTAAACTTTTTGAATAACAAGGGATTTGAATGGATTTTGAGAATTCTTATACCAATAACAATAGATTTTACTAAGACTTTTAAAATCCTTGAACCAATAACAATGGAATCTCAAAATTCTCAAAGTCAATGAGAATTCACTTACCAATAACCCCCCTTAACATTTCATTAGCGCACCAGGCTACTCTTCAGAAAGAATTGTTAAATTCACTTTTTGTACTTTTTCAATATATTGTGCATATATCTACATATGTAATAATTTATTTTTGGATGCTCTGAATATTGACCTTGTAATCTTTAATATTTATTAATAGATTTTTTATTTGCCATAAAAACTATTTTCATTGATCCAGCTGTGATAAAATCAATAGTTAGGTTATGATTAGATGTGTAGCTTTGGATAAAAGCCATGTTCGAAAATGTGGCACAGGCGGCCCGGAGTCATCACGATTTAGCCTTAAACGGTTAGATAATCAGAATAGTTAAAGAAATCATCAATTTGTAAATTTGAAGTCCAGAACTGAATGTTCTTTCATGGATTTGTTATATAATGATGAAAATATGTAGATTAGCAAGAAAAACAGTGGAAATCGCAAGAAAAAAATATTGTGGCTTGTAGTTATAATGGCTGTAGTTATCTGTAAATTCGTAGATCTGAGACATAAGATAAGGATATTTTTGTAATTTTCATTTATTAAACCTAAAAGCAAATAAAATAAACAAATTGATACCTATTATACTCAAACATGTCACCTTTGAGAAGTTATATAAGAGGTTGGTGATACGGCCTTGGTTAAGCGTTTTACTCTTGGATCACTTGAAAGAATGGATGATGGTTTGTCCGAGGCTATTAGCACTCTGATTTGGACGATGAACTTGGCTTCAAACTTTGGATCGGTTTAAAGTTGCTATGGCTTCCCTCAAACCGAGTTGATCTCGTTGGTGTTTGAAGTGCTTCACGTTGGAAATCTCTTTCCCCTAGGTGAGGCTCAATGCTCAAACTCTGGACAAAAGAGATAGGAACGATTTTGTGGCTTAAAGCTTTTTATTAAAAAAGTGTTGTGTTCTTGCTTTCAGCCGTCTACAAGCTTAAATAGAAATCTTAATCTACGAAAACCCTAAGATCTTATCCTAACCTTACTTGAAATTGGTTTACAAAATCGAATCAAAACAAAGAAATCCTAGAATACATGGGATTTGTTTTAGATCACACGTGATCTTCTTCAGCAGTTAGGAGAGTAATGCTCATCCTTGTTTCCTCGTCTAGGTTGGTGCTAATCCTCTCCTTGGCTTGCATAAGATAGATCATTGTCTTTAGAGTAGCCTCAAATTGGGCTTTGGACTTTGATCTTGTTGTTGGCCCAGTCGAGAAGGTAAGTAGATCATCATTTGGGTCAGTGGGTTCTTCTTGGGTCGGATGGGCTGATTCTCGACCAACACCCTTTTGGGTTTGGTTCTCACAATTGTTGTCAATCCCATCTTGTGCCTTAGTCATATTTTGACGATGAAAAGCTTCCCATTGCTCCATCAACTCCTATAGGTCGTCCTCTTTTGAGCTCAACCACTCCTTGGCCAATGTTCCATTGCATCGCTCCTCCTCGTCCAGCTCGTCCTCTGTCTCTGGTGTATCGTCTCCTCCGTCCTCCGTTGTCATTAGATCACCCAAGTGGCCAGTTGATTGTCCATAAGATGGTAGTTCAACCATGTTGAGAGTGGATGGATCAACTGGTTTTGCATTGGTATTGTCCATGGGCACATCATTCCCTCCTCCTTTGAAAGGATTTGACCTCAAATCCGAATCATCTGAAACAAAAGGGCTCAAGTCAGACACATTGAATGTTGAGCTAATAGAATACTTACCTTGGAGGTCAAGTTGGTAAGCATTGTTGTTAAGCCTCTTTAGAACTTCGAATGGTCCATCCTTCCTTGGCATTAGTTTAGATTTCCTTTCAGCTAGAAACCTTTCTTTCCTTAGGTGAATTCAAACCATATCTCCTGGTTCAAAGATCACCTCAGGCCTGCCCTTGTTGGCCTTTCTAGTATACATTTTGGTTCTCTCCTCAATGTTTCTTCTCACCTGCTCATGCAAAGTCTTAACAAACTCGGACTTTGTGGTGCCATCAAGGTTAGATTGCTCTTTTAAAGGCAGTGACATCAAATCAAGAGGTGATAAATGATTAAAACCATAATAATAGTTTTGTAGAGAAATGATCTATAATAATTTTGTTTATGGTCGTTTTGTGATTTTTAAGTGTACTCTTTTTATTGTGAATTCTTTTTTTTTGTAAATTTAAAGAGATATTATGAAAAATAATTGGTAAATATATTCATGTCTACAATATTATTTTGCCAAAAGTACTTGAAATTGTTGAAGTTATTGATAGAAATTCAATAGCAAAACAAAAAAACACAAAAATAGTCAAGTTTAGTACAACTAAGGGAGAAGACTTCTAAAGAAAACTTAGCCAAATTCACAAAATACAAATATTACATAAGTTCAAACATATAACAACTTCACTGAAAGATTTTGGGAAGTCTTCCGAAAGACTTAAAAATATAACGGGAATTTAAAGCCAAAAATTGAAATGTAAGCAGAAAATTAAAATTTAAGCGGAAAACTCAAATTTTAAGTGAAAATTGAAATTTAATTTCATGAAAGTTAAAAATTATATCTTATGATCTAAGAAGACACATTAAACCATATTACTTAATATTTTTGAAATTACTTAACACTTTTGAAAGTTAAAAAACATATCTTAAAGTTACTTAACAAGCTTGTAATAACTAACGTAGAAGACTTCCACGTAAGTCTTCTCAGATTAGCTAGAAACATCAATAAACATTAATATTGGTAAACTCATAATTAAAATTAATGAAGTTATGAATTTCATTTAGGAACCCAAATGTCAACTAATATACATAAACTAATAAGAAAATGTTTAAATTTTTTTTAGAGAAAATGAAAGTTTATTAAACTCTAACGTAAAAGACTTCCAATGAAATTTTCCGGCAGACTTTTAGGAAGTCGTCAATTAGGTCATTTTTGCAATTGAAAATTTACAACTGAAGACTTCCAAAAAGTTTACTAGACAACATACTTCTTTGGAAATCTTCCTTTGTAAATATTGGCTTACTTTTATTTTCAATTTTTTTTTTGAAAATACCAGAGAAGACCTCCCGGTAAGCCGTCTAGGATAAACATGTTAGTTTTGCATTTGATCAAATTGTGTCAGAAATTTAACGTTTCCAAAACAAGTAAGTCGCCTAGTGGAAAAATAAAACTTAAATATTTAATTTTTACTAGACGACTTAAACGTAAGTCGTCTCAGGTTACTTTTGCAGTTAGAAAATAAAACTTAAATATTTAATTTTAACTAAACGACCTACGTGTATGTCAAACGTCAAATGTTTTATATATGGAAGTCTTCTTTGATATCCAAGGTTTGACCATAATTTCAGAAAAAAATATGAAAGACTTCCGTGTAAGTCTTCTACGGAAAGACTTACATGAAAGTCGTCTAATTAAAATTAAATATTTAAGTTTTATTTTTTAATTGCAAAAGTAACCTGAGACGACTTTCACCGACACTGAGAAGACATCCACTGAGAGTTTAGAAGACTTACAGAGAAGTCTTCTAGCAAAGTCAAATTTCTGACACAATCCGGTCAATTGCAAAACTAACATGTTTATCCTAGACGACTTACGGGGAAGTCTTCTATGGTATTTTTGAGTTTTTTTTAACAAAGAAAAGTCAGAAGACTTCCAGAGAAGTCATCTATAAAAACCACACATAAAGATAATTACAAAAATAACCTCTTCATTTACCAGAAGACTTTTGTATAAGTTTCCTACGTCAAGAAGACTTACACGGAAGTCTTTTGACGAACAAAGCTGGAAAAAATCAATTTCATACTTTCAACCAGTGAGATAACTTAGATTAGCTTCTCCTAGAAGACATAGCTTCACCACGAAACATATCCACTTGTTAATGACCAAGAATCATGAGTTTGAACCTTATAAAGTTTATAATGAATATAGAGAGAAAGAGAAAGTGAAAGAGATTTAGTTTTTGAGCATAAAAATGAGATAAAAGGATTGAAAATCGTTTTTAGGTTCATTAAGAGTTTCAAATTAGTTGTTCATAGTAGTTGCTGTATTGATGGCAATGACAATACTGTAAATACTTGATGAAGATGAGGATGATAGAGTAAAATACTCATTTTCAGAAAAAAAATAATGGCATTTTCATGAATAATCCGAGCTTTTGGGGTGAAAATGACAAATGAGGATGATTGGAAATCGTTTTTAGATTCATTAAGAGTTTCAAATTGGTTGTTCATAGTAGTTGGTGTATTGATGGCAATGACAATATTGTAAATACTTGATGAAGATGAAGATGATAGTAAAATACTCATTTTCAAAAAAAAAAATGACATTTTCATGAATAATCCGAATTTGGGGTGAAAGGGACAAATAAAAGTTCCAAAAAATTATGAATTAAATTTGTGTTTGATTTTGAGTTTTGAGTCATATTTGCAAAAAACCCTAATAACTATATTAAATAAAAATATAAATGGTAGTTAATAAGAACCTTAATTTTCTGAGAACCTTAATATTGATTAAACTAAAACTATTAAACTATAAAAAATATAGTTACTTAATTCTTTGTTATATACAAAATATACTTTGTCAAAATAATAAGGAAGATATACACTACTAAAAACTTGGTGGCATCTGCTTAAAATTTAGAAGTGATGGATAAAAAAGAGATCATTAAGAAGGGAAAAACATAAAGTAAAAATATAAACAATTTACTTTCCTAAAAAAAACATAAACAATTTACGTGGATCCTACATTATTTATAAAGTAAAAACATTGACATTCATAGCTCATATAGATCGTCAATTTTGTTTCCTTTTCTGCAGGAAGGAATCACTAAAACGAAAAAGAAACGTTACTCAAAGAAACGTACAATTGGCGAAATAAACAAAACTAAAAGAAAAAATAATGGACGGTCACAATGAGATTATAACCACCCATCACTTTCATATAACCGTAATATTGATATGTAGCTTTTCCGCATCGCTAGTTGGTAACCTTACAAAATATAGCATTAAATTGACATTTTGTCGCATTTTACCATATATTTTACAATACATATAGTGAACTTAATTGACGTGTTGTTATTAAAATTCATCCGACCAAGCTTGTGCTTATTGTTCATCCTCTGTTACTTATACTTACACGTACTTATTAGAAGCTAATTAGCCGTTTCCGCAAATCTATAACCTACGCTTATCAATTATTTTTCAGTCGGATTAATTAAATTTTCTATACTTTGTCGTTTCTCACTAGCTATCTGATAGCTAGTATCACTAACTTATAGTTTAGAAAAAAAAACATCAGTAACTTTATAGTTATATTTTAGCCAAAAAAAAAACTTTATAGTTAGATCAATCTCTCAAACATCATGGCTATATCTTATATAAAGTTATTATAATCATATTAATCCTACATGGGTGCCCTTATAATCAATCAAACATTTGATTGGTTTTGGTTCTTATTTAACTTAACATGCATTCCAAATCTCGCAGAAACCAGCCAAGTCCTCCTACATATGATGACATGGCACCCTCCAAACTTTGACCGACTTGTCAAGACTTCCACTATACACAATCAACCTCCCATCTCCTCCGTCTTCGTCCTCTCTTCCCGGTGGTTCCGCCACCGCCAAACACTTAACCGGTCCGGTATGACCGGTCAAAACCGACACACACGTGTGAACTCTCCCTTCCCTCCTCCACACGCATATCTTCTTATCCGCCGCACCACTAAACACCAATTCTCCAGCTGCGGCAAGGCATAGCACAGCAAGCCTGTGTTTCTTGAAGACACCACAATGCTTCAGCACTTTCTTCTCTCCCATCTCCCAATAATTCACAGCACCATCGCTCGAACCACTATAAACCGCCACGTGGCTAGCAACCAAAGCCGTAACCGCAGATTCTTGCTTCAGCAAAGTCTGAACCAAACCATGCGCAGTACGCTTCCCACGAACCTCTCGTTTCCAAACCTTAACCGTTCCATCCGCCGAGCCAGTGAACACAAGACCCTCGCCGGAACCACCGGCTACGACGGAGTTGACGGCGTCATCATGAGCTTTAATAGATTCTAAACACTTCAAGTCGTGAATGCGCCAAACCTTGACCGTCCGATCCCAAGAGGCGGAGTATAACAGCCCTTGATCTTCAACAAGGCTCAAACACGAAACGGCGTCGGAGTGTTTGATCCATAGCGCCGTACGACGTCTTCTCACCTCCACGTAGTTACTCGGCTTCACCGACTTCTTCAACACGTCTTTCAAAGCCGGTAAGCTCCCGGCGCGTGTGTACACTCGCGGGTTCTTGTGCGAGGTTTTCCAGACACGGATCTTACCGTCTTGATGACCCGTGAACACCTTATTACTATTGTCCTCACGGCATATCACTATCGCTTTCACCAAACCGCTGTTCGATTTAAACTCACTAAACTCGTTTAGGTTCTTCCATACCCTAATGTGATTATTGTCAGATCCTGTGAACAGGAGATCATTTGTCGCTGCTAACGAGTAAATGTGGCCTTCTTCTTGAACAATCGACCCGACCAGGCTGTTTTCTTCGCTTTGATTCCATGAATATTCTCGGGCCCGGTCGGATCGGGGCATTTTGGTTTCAGAGTGTGTCGTAAAACCTGAAGCCTGGTTAGTTTCTTGATGATTTCTAAAAAAAATATTATGAGACTTAGGAGATGGAGGAAAGAAGAGTTGAGGGTAGTTTGCATTATAATAAGGTAGCTAAGCAATGAGAGTATGACACGTAATAAATTGTAATTTTGTTTTGTTTTCTCCACTTTATTACTAAAATAAACTCTATAAGTGTACCTATGGTTGTTGTCCTTTCTTGCTAAATATAGCCATATAGGGAATGAATCATGAGTGCATAATTCATATGATAACATTGTTTTATATATTTGATATTTTGTTCGTCATAATGTTTTAAAGTAAGTGGAGGGACCGCTAATAATAAGATGGCACGTATAATATATGAAACGACTTTTTCTTCAGATTTTTAAGCTTTTGTATAAAGAGAATTTTAAACTGGTGACAAGTTTTCGTTGGTTGATTAAGTAAAGTATAGAGAAGGGCAAATTTTGTTAAGCAAAAGTGCTATTTGTGGATGAGCATGATAAAGCTAGAGGGTGATCGCACATCGCAAGGCATCCCATTTTTTGGGGGATAGTGCGTAAATCTCATGTGACTGGAATACGGATTCTCTAGGCAGAATACATTCTTAGTTTTCTTAAAGGGTGACTGCTAAAACAATCCTGAAACATAATCAATCAAGGTATTAGGAATGTCTAATCGTCGGATTTGGTTGATGAAACTATTATTGAAATCACATAATGGAAAAAAAAATCGAATCCTAGCTTCGATGTAATATGGTAAAGTTTCATCAACTCATGAAACCTGGTCTTTGCTGAGAACCTCTGTAGATTGTTGCTCTTGGTCTCGAGCTATAGAGATAAGGACTACAACTAGAGATAATGATAAACTTCATATGTTGTAATTATCTATAGGGCAATACGTTGTATATATATATGTTGCCATTGGCATGAATGAGATCAACACTTACACATTACTTTATGGTATCAGAGCATTAAGATCTTCTGACCTAATTTTTCGCTTCCGCATTATAATCTCTTTCGTGATTGTCAAGTTACAATCATGGCGTCTACTCCTTCTCCTACATCTTCTACTACACCGTCTACTACGTCTGCTTTGGCAGATAATTCTTCGTGGAGCCCTTACAATCTACACCCCTCCGACAACCCAGACGCATTAATCACGCCGGTGATTCTAAAAGGTGATAACTACACCGAGTGGGCAACCGAATTCTGGAACTCGTTACAGGCTAAACAAAAGATAGGGTTTCTTGATGGATATACGGCTAAACCTTCAACTAATCCCGACCTAGCTCGATGGATGGCTGCAAATTCCATGATCGTCGGCTGGATACGAACGTCGATTGATCCTCCGGTACGGTCCACCGTAAGTCATGTTCAAGATGCTCGTCAACTATGGGAATCTCTCAAGAGTAGATTTTCGGTCAAAAACAGCGTCCGAAAGCATCTACTTGAGAATGAGATCACTAATTGTAAACAGAACGGTGAGACTGTCCTTAACTACTTTGGTCGTCTTTCTAAACTATGGGAAGAATTGCAAAATTTCAAATCCTCCTACACGTGCTCATGTGAGGCGCCATCTCACATTGAAAAGGAAAGAGAAGAAGCTAAAGTCCACAAGTTTCTTTTAGGCCTTGATGATTCAAGGTTCAGTTCTATTCGTTCTCAGATTATTGACGAAGAACCGTTACCGGATCTCAACTTAGCATACTCTCGAGTGATTCGTGCCGAGCAGCACATCCTTACCATGCGCTCAACTGAACAGAAACAAGATGTCCTTGGTTTCGCTGTCAAAACGAATCTCTCAACTTCAACCTCTACTTCTACGAGCACTCCCACATATCGCAGTCGGGACCCTAACCGTTCGTGTACTCATTGCAAGAGAACAGGCCACGAAGCTTCTGAATGCTTTCTCTTACATGGTTATCCTGATTGGTTCAATGAACAACAAAGGAATAATCAAACTTCTGGGCAATCTCAAAGAGGCCGAGGTAGACGAGGCAATAATTCTCGAGGCCGTGGTCGTTCTAATGCTTCTCGCTCTGCACCTTCCACCAGCTCGGGAAACTCTAACACCTCTTCAGATCAAATTACCATGTTGATCAATCTACTACAAAACCAGCAGTCACAACTCTCTACTGATCGCATGACGGGTAAACCTTTATTGACTGATGTTATAATTGACACAGGAGCGTCTCATCATATGACTGGAGATATATCCTTATTACATGATGTTCGAGATATCACCTCAGCATCAGTTACTTTTCCTAATGGTCGTGGTTCTCGAGCATCTAAATCAGGAACATTACATCTCAATTCCTCGTGTTCCTTGCTGGACGTGTTATACGTTCCTGATTTTAACTGCACCCTTATATCTGTGTCTAAACTATTAAAGCAAACTGGATGCATTGAGATCTTCACTGATACATTATGTGTTTTACAGGACCGTTTTACGAGGACCCTGATTGGAGCCGGTGAAGAGAGAGAGGGTGTGTATTATTTTACGGGTGTAACAGTTGCGCGTTCTAATCGAGCTGGAAAGGAAAAGGCTTCTTCTTCAGAACTTTGGCACCGTCGACTGGGACATCCGGCTCATAGTGTTTTATCTACTTTGCCTAGTATCGATAATGTTGCTTTGGATTTTGATCACACCAAGTCGTGTGATGTGTGTTTTCTTTCTAAACAAACACGAGAAGTTTTTCATGATAGTCATAATAAAGCTATTGAACCTTTTGCTCTAGTTCACTGTGACGTTTGGGGACCTTACCGAACTCCATCATCTTGTGGAGCAGTCTACTTTCTAACCATTGTTGATGATTTTTCTCGAGAAGTTTGGATTCACTTAATGCTCGAAAAGTCCGAAGTACCTTGCCTGCTACAAAACTTCTGCGCTATGGCAGTTCGACAATTTGGTTTCTCAGTAAAAACATTCCGGACAGACAATGGTACTGAATTTCTTAAACTCAAACCCTACCTTCGCAAAGAAGGTATTATACATCAGACATCATCAGTTGATACACCACAGCAAAACGCACGTGTTGAGCGCAAACACCGTCATATCCTAAACGTTGCGCGTGCCTGCCTTTTCCAAGCCAAGCTCCCTGTCACTTTTTGGGGACAGAGTATAATAACTGATACACACCTAATAAATAGGACACCTTCACGACTACTAGGTGGAAAAACGCCTTACGAGCTACTACACGGGTCCCCGCCGAATTTTGATGCTCTAAAAGTCTTTGGCTGTCTCTGCTTTGCACAAAAACGCCCAAAAGACCATGATAAGTTTGCTGCTCGAAGTCGTAGGTGTTTGTTTGTTGGATATCCACACGGAAAGAAAGCATGGAACGTCTACGACATTGATAGCAACGAGTTTTTTAGCAGTAGGGATGTCGTCTTCTTCGAAGACCAGTTTCCGGGTCTCTCTAGCCATAACCAACAACACACTACATTGCCTTCCTCACCACCGTCACTGGTTGATGTAATTACTGATGACTGGACTATCACCTCTCCACCCTCACCTACCACTCACCACTGATCCCGGAACCTACAACACCTACTTCCATGCCTCCACATCCTTCCCCTACTACGCCCCCACATAATTCTCCTCCTACGCCGTCACATACTTACACTCCCATGCCTACCTCTGGTTCTACAGTCCCTATCAAACAAGCAAATACCAATCCGACATCTGTATCATTCGAGCAGTCAAGTGATAGTACGACAATGTCCTCTACCGATTTACCATCTACTTCTACACCTACTAGTGTCATCAATGCGACGGAACCTACGTCACCCGGGCTTCCGGAGCTCTTAGGTCGTGGTCACCGACAACGACAGCCGTCAGTCTTGTTAAAGAATTTTGTCACCAATGCTGCTCAGACAAATATACACACTCCTCTGTCTCCACCCGACTCCTCTCTAGGCTCCTCTACTACGGTTTCAGGTAACACTTTATACCCCATCTCTACTTATATTGCTGACACTGCATTTTCTACTGGCCACAAAGCATTCCTTGCAGCGATCACCACAACAGCTGATCCTAAAAACTATGCTGAAGCTGTACGTGATAAGGTGTGGCGAGACTCTATGGTAGTTGAACATACCGCACACATTGAGAATGGGACATGGGAAGTTACCACTCTTCCTCCTGGCAAAAAGCTGATAGGAAGTACATGGTTATACAAAACCAAATACCTGTCGAATGGGCAACTTCTATGCCACAAGTCTCGTTTAGTTGCACAAGGTAATCGTCAAAAAGAAGGCATTGATTACACAGATACCTTTGCTCCAGTTGCAAAACCTTCTACGATCCGTGTTCTGCTTGAAATTGCTGCTGCTAAACAATGGGAGGTTCATCAAATGGATGTCTCCAACGCGTTTCTACATGGTGATTTACAAGAGGAAGTCTACATGAAACTTCCTCAAGGGTTTCAAGGGTCTGATCCTACTAAAGTCGCACGCCTAAAGAAATCAATATATGGTCTCAAACAATCTCCTCGTTGCTGGTTCTCTAAAGTCAGCGATGCTTTGACGAAATATGGCTTCATTCAGAGTAAACCAGACTACTCCCACTTCTCATACATTCGGGGCAAGAACAATCTCCACATTCTTATCTATGTAGACGACTTCATCATTGCCAGAAATGACCTCTCCACTCTCCAGAAGTTCAAGAACTATCTCGGCCAGTGTTTCAAAATGAAAGACATGGGAAAATTAAAATACTTTCTTGGTATTGAAGTTGCTCGCAACAAAGACGGTATTTTTATTTCCCAGCGTAAGTATGCACTGGACATCATCACTGAAGCCGGCTTACTTGGATGCAAACCCTCACCAGTCCCTATTTCGCAAAGTGAAGTACTCACGGATCCTGCGCCTTACCGTCGTTTGATTGGGAGACTTATTTATCTAACTTTCACGCGTCCGGAACTGTGTTACGCAGTTCACATACTCTCACAGTTCATGAACGCACCACGCAAAGACCACTGGGACGCAGCTCAACGGGTCATACGTTATCTCAAAGGCAGTCCTGCGCAAGGTGTTTTCTTGAAAGCTGACTCCACTCTTTGTGTTACTGCATTTTGTGATGCTGACTGGAGTGCGTGTCCAGTGACTCGCTGTTCTCTCAGCTCCTACATCGTG
The DNA here is from genome assembly GCA_905132765.1 of Moricandia arvensis. Lineage (NCBI taxonomy): Eukaryota > Viridiplantae > Streptophyta > Magnoliopsida > Brassicales > Brassicaceae > Moricandia > Moricandia arvensis. Next base: position 52,308 of record CAJHQP010000931.1, read on the forward strand.
CTGTTGGGTTCTTCTCCTGTTTCATGGAAAACGAAGAAACAGAACACGGTTTCCTCTTCTTCAGCAGAAGCCGAATATCGCTCAATGGCATACACACTTCGCGAACTAAAATGGATAAAACGGATTCTCGCTTCGTTTGGTGTTCAACATAAAGAACCTATGAAGTTGTTCTATGACAGTCAATCAGCAATTTACATTGCCAAGAACCCGGTGTTTCACGAACGCACTAAGCATATAGAAAACGATTGTCATCAGGTTCGCGATGCTGTCCAAGACAAACTAATCACGATGGAACACATTTCAACCAAGGAGCAACCAGCGGATCTTCTGACGAAGTCATTACCATCTACTACGTTCACTTATCTGCTTTCCAAGTTGGGGATTCAAGAACTTTCACCGCCCACTTGAGGGGGGGGTATAGAGATAAGGACTACAACTAGAGATAATGATAAACTTCATATGTTGTAATTATCTATAGGGCAATACGTTGTATATATATATGTTGCCATTGGCATGAATGAGATCAACACTTACACATTACTTTACGAGCAGTCTGGTTTCCACAAGCTACACCGAAATTTGCGTTTATTTCCTGGCTTGCAATGAGGAATAGACTTTCAACCATGGACAGAGTCTCTAAGTGGCAGAGGGGGACTGAAGTATCCTGTGTGCTTTGTAAATCTGCAACTGAGAGTAGAAGTCACTTGTTTTTCGAGTGCACATTCTCGTCTCAGATTTGGGAGCACCTCACCAAAGGCATTCTACTTCGTGAATACACAAATAATTGGTCGGATATTCTTGATATCATCTCGGATGAGCGAATGGAGAAGATGAGAAAGTTTTGTGTTAGATATGCTTTTCAAGCTGCGTTACATGCTTTGTGGCGAGAGAGAAACAGGATCAAGCATGACGAGAAGCCTATGCCTATGTTAGGATTGATGAAGATGATAGAGAAGGGGATCCGGAATAAGCTAAGCATTGTAAGAGCAAAAAAGGTGAAAGGGATGGAAGATGTCCTACAATTTTGGTTTAGTACCAGACTATAGGAAGTGAGGAAAATATGAAATGAGTGTCTAAATGTGATAGAAAGGTTGCACTTGTTGTAATAAGGCTTTTTTGATGAATAAAAATTTAACATTCATTCAAAAAAAAAAAAAAAAAGTTTCATCAACTAAATAATCGTGAAATATTTCTAAATTACACTTAATATAGTAAAGTTCTATTCATATATGATTTCTGAAATGTTTATGTGAGTGAGCTGTAAATTTTGTTAGCATGCATGCTTAAGGGATGATTAGGAATGTTCGACCCGGGTCCATATCTTGGAGTTGTACCGGATCACGTCGGATTTGGCTGTTGAAATTAGATGGCGACGTCTTCAACACGGTCGAAGATTCCTTTTGATAATTTCATAAGCTATAACTGAAATCACACTGGATATCCTAGCCTCAATCATTCAATATATATGGTAATATATACAAGATTATAGTGAATTGTTTTAAATTAATGGTAAACTAAACACGGTAAGTTCTTTTCATAAAGGATTTCTGAAAAGCATTACCAATCTATCTATACTATTATTTGCGAAGTGATTTTTTGCAACGGAGCTACCACGTTAAAAGTTAGAATGATTAATATCGTTTATGCCTTTAATGAATAAAATATATAAATTATTCAAAAACAAAAACGAATTTAAATTATTTTTATTAGATAATATATAAATCTATACTATTATTTGCCAAATGATTTTTCGGAACGGAGCTACCACGTTAAAAGTTAGAGTGGTTAATATCATTTATGTCCTTAATGAATAATATATATAAACTATTAAAAAATAAAAATGAATTTTAAATTATTTTTATTAAATAAATGATTAAAATAATAATAATAAAAATTATCCAAAATTTAAAGATTATTTAAAATAAAAAGATAATTCTGATATATATATATATATATATATATATATATATATATATATATATATATATATTTGTGAATGTGTTAAAAAAACAGAAGGTACTCTGTGATTTACTAAAAGCAACCCCACCCTCTTTTGTTTGCCAATTTGCTCTATAATTTTGATATCAATCACATAAGCCCCTAATTTTTCAGACGTTGGAGCTAAACAAGTTATGTTTGAAACAAACATACAGCGAGTTCGAACTGTAACATTTTAAACAGAGAGTTATTTTTTTTTCTTTTCCAAAACATAAAATTTAACATTTACAATGTTTATTAATGCCATTCGTTAGTTTCATCGATTTTAGTTTGGAGATGAGAATGGTAAATGTAGAGAACAAGACTTCCCGGAATACCATTGAACTCAGTGTTGAATATTCAAAATTCTTTTTTTTAATAAAAAGTTAAAAATTAAAAAAAACAAAAAACACATAACTAAATACTAATCAAATAAAATTATTAATTTTCTGTAATTGAGTAAATTTTAAGATTGATTTATTAGTATTTAATATAATATATATAAGATTTTATCACATGAAAATTCAAATGAAAATATAAATAATAATTTATTTTTATAGTTTAAAAATTAATAATGTATATATTAATAAGTAATATAAAATTATTAATAAGTAATTTTATAAAATGTTTATGCCCTCATGTGCGGACAACCCACCTAGTTTAAATTTAAATGGTAGAGGTTGATACTTTTTGTGCGTATACGTTCCCATATGATTTTTACTCTAATATCAAAACACACACACACACACACACACATATATATATTTTCTTTTGTTCACGAAATGATATTCTATTACTTAAAGTAGAGGTTGTTTGGGTAACTAGACCAGAATAGAACAACCAATGAAGTAGAGAGATCTATGAAAAGACTTAGCAGTCCTTGCTAATGAATCAAAAATCTGGTTTTGCGCTCTTGGGATATCGGTGATCTTGAAATCCGGGAAGCAAATCTTCAGTGTCTCTATCTTCTCCAATTCTGTTAGACATCGTGGCCAAACATGGGGTTCCTTGATCATTTCGATCAAATCCTTGCAGTCCATACCAAAGCTCTGGCATGTCGAATGCTGAAGCGTATTCTCCATTACCCAAACTAGTGCTTCCAGCTCAGAGTGTAGTGCAGATTCTCTTCGATCGAAATTCCGTGTAACAATAAGCTCAACCTTCCCCAACCTATCCATCCATACCCATCCACATCCACTAAACTGTGTTGTAGGTGTCCATGATTCATCTATCATGCATATATTCCTCAAGTTTAAGACTTGAGGTTCTTCAGCGTTATGAACCTGTGGGGCTGATAGTGCTTTATCATTTGCTTTAAACCATGCCTGACACTCACTTTCAGCGTAGCAAATTAGTTCTAAAGGATCGCTGTCTATTCCTCTAAAGAGTTTATCATTTCTGGCATTTCAGATGTACCAGATTATCCACAAATAAGGATCCATGTCTAACTCTGGTTCACAATACTGTTTTTTTTCTTCTCCAAAAGAGGTAATTCATATTGGCATATATGCTCAGTAGAGGGAAAATATCCCGATTTGTTGGTGTCACTGATAAATACCAGGTTTGGAGAGTTGGTGGACATTCAAAAATTGCATGAGTGGCAGATTTTTCAGGTTCTCCACATCGTGGACAATAATTATCACATCTCATATTACGCCTTATCAGGTTTTTCGTAACCGTCCATGACCAGTTATCAGTTGCCATATAAGATGACATATCTTATTAGGAGTTCTTATCTTCCAAGCAAATGCTTGAAGTTTTGTTATACTAGGTTCCACTATCTCCCTTTCGTTCTCAACCTTATGCAAGTTCTGAGCTACCCAATAACCTGATTTGCTGTGTATTATCCATTTTTGGTATAGTTCCAGCAGAAAGTATCTCGTCGATGTGTCGTACTTATGGTCAGACTCCTTATGTAAGGTATGTTAGTAGGGTTGACATAATGCTCTAGTAGCCCAACATTCCAATCGTTCAATTCCTGGTTAATCAGATCACTTACTCTCATGTTCGGATGCAGGACTGGGGCCACAGGTCTAGCTGACCTAGCTGGTGAAGTTGGGATCCAAGGATCCTCCCACACCTTGACCTCACATCCTGAATGTATCTTGTGTCTGATTCCCAATAAAAGTAGTTTTCGGGCAGCTGATATACTGTTCCACACATATGATAGACTATTTACAGAGATATTTCTCAAAGGCAAAGTCATTATGCAGTATTCTTCCTTTAGCACCCTAGCCACCAACGAGTCGGGGTACTGCACTAATCTCCATATTTGTTTTGTCAAAAGAGCAAGGTTAAACTCATGGATCATACGAAAACCTATCTCACCCTCCTCCCGTGGTAAACAAACTTTTTTCCACTTTGCCCAGTGAATTCCTCTCTTAGGGGGATTCGAACTCCACCAAAATTATGCAATGGTACTTGCAAGGTTTTCAAATATCTCCATTGGTAGCAAGAAACTAGACATTACATATATCGTAAGAGCTAGGAGGATAGACTTAATCAAGACTTCATTTCCACTTTTTGATAACCATCTGCCCGTCCATCTATTAACTATATGCATTAGTTTTTCTTTTACGAAAGCAAAGACTTTACATTTGGATCCACTAATGTCTTTTGGAATACCTAAGTATGTCCCCATTTCTCCTTCATTTTGGATTCCAAGAGTGTCTTGATCTGCTGTCTATCCGTTGCATTAATCTTTTTACCAAAGAGTATAGACGATTTAGCAAGATTAATGCGTTGTCCAGATGCTTTTTCATACTTTCTAACCACTTTCATCACTTCTTCACATTCACGGGGTTCTGCCTTACAGAAAAAGGCTATCATCAGCAAAGAGAAGGTGGAATACCGAGAGATATGCGCGTGTAACCCGCATCCCTGTTATCTTTCCTTGGTTCTCTGCATGGTTTAGAAGGTTAACGAGCGCTTCCGTGCATAGAATAAAAATGAAAGGAGACAAAGAGTCTCCTTGACGTAGGCCTCTTCTTGGAGGAATATTTCCTCTAGGTTGCCCATTCCTAAGCACTTTATATTTCACCGAAGTAACACACCTCATTATCCAAGTAATCTAGATTTCTGAAAATCCCATTTCCCGCATAACTGCTTCAATAAACGACCATTCCATTCTATCATATGCCTTACTCAAGTCTGTCTTAATGGCCACCATTTTGTTCATTGCACTTGGCTTCGTTCGTAAGGCATAAAACATTTCATGTGCAATCATACTATTGTCCGTAATTTGTCTTCCACCAACAAAGGCCGACTGGATTTATGAAATTCTATCTGGTAGAACCTTCTTTAATCTCTGACATAAGACCGTAGAGTAATCTTGTAACTGACGTTACACAAACTTATGGGCCGAAATTGGGACATCTCATTAGGTTTAGTAGTCTTTGGGATGATGCATATATTTGTATCGTTCAGACCACTTGCCGTTGTTCCTTGTAAAAGGAATTGATTAGCCATAAAATTCGACACTTTTGCTTCCAAAACATCTCTTCTGCCTTAAGGGCATTTGAGAGTTCCTTTAATGCCTCTACTATTTCCTCTATTGTTGCATTATCATTCGACTACAAGTTTTCTACCTTCTCTTTAAGTTCCTCCACCGATCTTCCTGAGTTCAAATTCTGCTGTTGTGTCCACTTACTCAAGGCTTTACGCAACTCGAAATATTGTCCATTATACTCGCATCATGAGGTATTTCTGGAGATTTCTACCCCTCCAGAATAACCTGTCTTAGTTCCTCATTGTCCAGCAATCTCTTATCAAATTTAATGTTTTTCGATTTTCTTATTGGCTTTGTGAGGATGTTGCGAAGACCGGATGATGATCTAATCCCCATAGTCTCATATACTGAACATAGGAGTGAGGAAATTTTTCATGCCAATCCTCATTTTCAACAGCTCTGTCTAGTCGGAACCTAACAATTATTCTTCCAGCTCTCTTCCCCACCCATGATAGCATGTCTCCAGTGAAAGGGGATTCCAATGTCCCACAGTCACTTAGCATTTGCTTAAACGGTAGGAATGAGCTGTCAGATCGCTGACTTCCCCCCTCCTTTTCATGGTGTCCTCTTATCTCATTAAAATCTCCTATCATGAACCATAGTCCAGTTCTTGTTGTTGAGAAACGCAGAAGCGTTCCCAAACTTTGTCTCTCCGTTCTAAGACATGATCCCCATACACAAACGTCGTAAAGACTTTCATTCCATTATGTTATTTGAAATAAAACATTAACTTGAAATTCATCCATAAAAAATAAAGCTAAACCAAGTGGCTCAACGGTAAACAAATGATCAAATCCTAAGTTGGCCTGAATGTTCTGCAACATCGGCCTTTCATTCTTCTTCTCAGATAAGAACACAAGTCTTGGGAGATGCTTCTGACACATCTCCGTAAGGCGTCAAACTGTGAGGTTATTCCCAATCCCTCGACAGTTCCAACTGAGTGTCTTCATGGATGATGATGGGAGGTGTTCTTGGACCCTTCCAAACTATTATGCCTCAGAGAGTTGCCTTTGGAAGCTTTATATGTACCCATATGGTGAATTCCAAAGCATTATTTTTTTTATAGAGGATGAGATATGTCTTCTTAGAGCTTCCCGATGAGAAAATTCCTTATTTCTATAGTAAGAATCTAAAGAGACTTCATTCTTTCTCTTTAGCTTAGGTGAAGATGCTCTCTCTGCTCTCCTATCCTCCACCCAATCTCTCTGCTCGATTCTCTTACTTATGCTCCATTCTTCTTCCCGATTTTCAATTCCATTAGTTCTTCCCAAGTAAATCTTCATCTATATCCTCATAGTTCATTGGCGCACTCGTTAGTTCATCATTTTTACTATTCGATTCTTTAAACTCTATGTCCTTTAACACTATATATATATATATATATATATATATATATATTAACACCCGTAAAATTATCATTTTTTTCTTCTTAAAAACCAAAGAGAAGTAAATATATCGCAGATATGCTTAACAAATGATTATGCATGCATCATTGCATTATAGCATGTTTATCTGAAAACGTTTATCGTAAGTGACGCTGCGTATGTTGGTTGAGCAGTAAAAAGTAAAAACTATTGCCTATTAATTCCTTGAATCATTTGATTTTTATATCTTAATATATTTCTAATATTAATTTAAATAAAATTTAGGGCAAATCTCCTAAATAACCCCTTTTGAAGTTTTTGTCACAAAAATAACTCTTAAGAACAAAAATGACAAATCTAGCATTTTTTATTTTTAAAAAATTAATTTTTTTTTTTCAATTTTAAACCTCACCCCCAAAACCCCACCCCATAACTCTAAACCTTAAGTCTAGATTAGTTAACCCAAAGGGTATAAATGTATATTAGTCATTTTGTTAACCCTTGGGTTAACTAATGTAGACTTAAGGTTTAGAGTTATGGGGTGGGGTTTTGGGGGTGAAGTTTAAAATTGAAAAAAAATAAAATAAAAATTAATTTTTTAAAAATAAAAAAGGCTAGATTTGTCATTTTTCTTCTTAAGGGTTATTTTTGTGACAAAAACTTTTTTAGGGTTATCTTAGGGTATTTCTCTAAAATTTATCAATACTTTTATATTAATGGATCTGAGTTTGGAGTTCTAGTGAAGATAAAATTATGCAAATTAATGAAAAAGAGTTACAAAAGATTTGCAACATAATGCAAAAGATTTCATCCATCTATTTTATATATTACTAAAGATCTCGGTCAACTACCAATGTAGAAGACTTTATCGTTAATACGATCTCTCGAGATGATGGATCTTTGAGAACTAATTTCGGAATCTTCGGGCAAGGATCGATGAGCCAACTTTGGGCAAGATCGATGTGGATCGAGTTGGACTATTTAGATCGAGCTCTGATGCCATGTTAAGTTAAATAAGCTTCAAACCTAAAACCAATTGGTAATAAGTGGACTGGTCCATCTATTTCATATATTACCAATGATCCCATCAAACTACCGATGTGGGAGACTTTTCACTAATAGTTATCTGATATCATGTGTTCTTAGCACAATGTGTATAAGTTCTATCATCTATTTCAAGGTTTTATCGAGTCTTTTTAATCATTTTTGAGTCTTTACATGTCTAGAGTATGTTGGATGGCTCTTGGAGGATTCAAGAAGAAATGGATACAAATTGAAGTTTTCATGCGGAGCAGTCATACATAGCAACCGAGAGGGTGATCCTAGACGAAGCAGCCACTCGCCTGCTGGCAATTTTTAAAGAAACCAGAATATTATTTCGGGATTTGTCCTAGTTTCCCTGTTATTTCCTCTAAAGCTGACGACGCCTCCATATATAGCTCTCCTCTATCTCTCATTACTTTTTACCTCAGTTTTTACTCAAGAATCAGACCTTAGAGCTTTTGATTTTGGCGATTTGCTACCTTGTAAGGGAGAAGACTCCATCTCTTTCACCTTAGAGAAGATTATCCTGAACCCTATTCTTTATTCTCTTTTAATCACATTAAGTATTATTCAGAATCAATCTCTATGTTTTTTGCTTTATGGCGGAGTAGAAGGATTTGTTAACTTAGGGTGTTAGATCATGAGCTAAATATAAATAAGTATTCATTAATTGTCTTAATTTATAACTGCGTTTAAAGCCTGCATTAAACTGATCACTTAGTGTTTGATTTTAGGCTGAACCCATTCATTAACCGTGTAATAGGTCGCTTGATATGTTTTGAGTGAGGATTGCATTCCTAATCAGCGAGAGTAGATATTAGGGTGTTTTGTGAACCGACTGACTTAATAGTTAATGTTCATCATCACGTTTTAAACCAAGGGATAGCTTAGGCTTGAAGCTGGTAATTGAAAGGAGAGATACCAAAAAAGTGGGTTGATCCTAATGCGTGTTCCGAGTTTTAGATTGGCATTAAAACAAATATGAATAATTGTTTGGCTCATGTTGATAATACCTGATTTAATCACTGTGGAAACCAAATTTGCACTGTCGATTTCTGTTGATTTAGGAAGGCAAGGTAAACCTAGCTTTCCCAGAGGTCCCAGATTTCTGCTAAGCCAAAAACATTAGACGACCAAACAGTGAGAACAAACGATATGACAATGAATTAATAAAAAGAAAAGAGAGCAAAGAAGGTCTTATTCCGAATATGTAGTTTGAGCGTTACAACATGTAAAGCATTGGCAAAAAGAGCCGTCAACAAGTTCTAACCTTGTAACATGGAGAGTAACCAAAAAAGTGGGTTGATCCTAATGCGTGTTCCGAGTTTTAGATTGGCATTAAAACAAATATGAATAATTGTTTGGCTCATGTTGATAATACCTGATTTAATCACTGTGGAAACCAAATTTGCACTGTCGATTTCTGTTGATTTAGGAAGGCAAGGTAAACCTAGCTTTCCCAGAGGTCCCAGATTTCTGCTAAGCCAAAAACATTAGACGACCAAACAGTGAGAACAAACGATATGACAATGAATTAATAAAAAGAAAAGAGAGCAAAGAAGGTCTTATTCCGAATATGTAGTTTGAGCGTTACAACATGTAAAGCATTGGCAAAAAGAGCCGTCAACAAGTTCTAACCTTGTAAGATTTGAATAACCTAGTTGAGTCGCAACTCGATAATAGAAAAACAGAAGTATGCCTAATTTCCCTAAATGCTATGCTTGCTCTGAGTAAGATTTTCGTGTCCCTCTGCATCTTCAGCCTCGAAGCTCTTATATACTCCTCCCAGAGGCGGTTTGCTCTTTCCCCTTCTGCCCTCGATCGAGTTTATCGCTTTGTGAAAATCTTCCATTTTCCTTCGATCTTCGTGATTATCTTTGCAAACTTAACATTTATCATCCGAACTTAATATTTATCTTTTTCTGCAAAATAAAGGATAGACCGTCATAAAGATTAGGCTCTATTTCGAGCAAAACCGCGAGTGTGATTTTAGCTAAGTTTTAGACCTCATAAGGCCGTTTTTCGACTTAAGCGTTTTTACGATTTTATTGAAAGAGCATTTTTGAAACAACGTCGATACCGAAGAGAGTTCAAATCTCTTGTATAGTGCATGAAACTTTAGGTGTTTAGTCAACCTTTGCCGTTTTACATGATCGATTCAAACTTTATACGAGGAAACAAGTTCTTTCGGTAAAGTTCCAACGTAAATTTTGATCAAGACGAAACAAAGACGGGTTTGATCTGATTTTGAAGGAGGGAGTTACGAGGACAGGATGAAAATGGATTGATTGATCCAACTTTCCGAACGGGTGATGTGGACTGGTCAAACTCGCCAAACGGGCGAGTTGGTCGGCTTGTGCGGTCCAACTTGCCCGTTTGGCGAGTTGGACGACTTGCTTGGACAAATTATTCGTTCGGGGAGTTAGACAATAGAGCCTTAAAGTCGTTCCGTTTATCCGAGGTCTAGAGTAGATTTTCTCGAGGACTTACCATGCGAACCCTTCTTCAGAGTTTATATGAAACTTGACTTCAATTTTCCCGTTCTCTTTTTTTCGAGATATTATCTCTCTTCTTTTTTCAAAAAAGACATCTCTCAGGAAGTTTATGACGTTGATTCTGTTGTAACCGATTTTGACCCCAACAGTTATCCCCTCAGCTCGTTAGAATCATGATGTTCTTGCGAGCGGTTTAGGCATGTCAAGTAAGTTAGGTGGAATCCAACGTCCAAAATTCTATAGTTGAATAGTGAATTCTCTCATCTATAAGTATGTGGAGCAAGTTTTTAAATTCTTCACTTGCACATTTCCACAAACTTTTTTCTAAGATTAAAAGATCTTATCCTCTCTTCTCTCCCCTTGGTATAATTTTTTTAAATCGTGTCTTCGAGGAGAAAAGCTTCCACCAAGTCTCGCCATGATCGTTCCGTCTCTCGACGGCTCTAGCTCGCAATACAACGATGCTGGGCCAAAGGTGGAGTTCTCGGCACATTCGGTTGATTCTGAGGAAGCCGCGGCATACTGGGCGGCCAAGGGGGAAGGAAAGCCTCCTAGGCCTGGTACGTGGGCTCCTCCTCCATTTTGTGCTAACCCCGTGGAGGGTTGTCCGAGCCGGAGCTGCCCGTATGGGCTTGCTGCCATCCGGGGATTCTACCAAGTTTCGTAGTTAGTTGAGTTTCGTCTCCCGGAAGTTGGAGAGGTTGCCGAGTCTCTGCCCAAGGGTTACTTAACGTGCTATGAGGCATACTTGATGCAGTGACACATATGGTTTCCCATTCCTGAAATCATCACGCGGATTTTCAACCTATTCAAGATATCGATCGGTCAGATAAACACGTGCGGTTTATAGCACATTGTCGGGATTTTAGCGCTGAGTTACGAATTAGTCATGACCCTCGGTGCCGATCATCTTGAAGCTATGCTTAAATCCTAGGGGAAATCGTGATGCACCCCATGACGTGGAACTAGCCCAATATGGTGATTAGGACGATCAGATTAGTTCAAACGAGGTTCACCCTTCCAACCGTACCAGATCAACAGACCGAGCCGTGTACAGAATCGACCCGCGTACATCCGGAAATGACCTAAGGCTGGAAGCACGATATAATGACCGAATTGATCGTCCCATAACCAGTACTTCCCAACCCATTTGACATTCTAAGACCAACAGTCGAGCCAGAACTCAAGATCAACGAGTGGAACCTAAGCTAGGACACAACACTTCAGTTCTGGCCCGTTTGGTACGTACCACATGTCCCGATGATCGTTAATATGACCTTTCCGACCAGATTGATGATCTCATGATGATCGATCATTATAAACTCTCTAAAGCAAGGATACTTAAGCTCTTTGAAGATTTGGGTCAACTAAAGTTGCCATCCATTCATGAAAGTTCATCAATCATCCACACAGACAGCCCATAATACGTCTTGCTTCGTACCGCAGTACACCCATCTGGTTCAGAAGAACCTGGATAGTAGGCAAAGGGTCATTTGTTGACCAGGCTAGATTCAGATGAACCTGGACCGCATACCAAGGGTCATTTTGACCAGAACAAGAACCAAAGAGTCATTTGACGATTTTAGTCTTTGTTGCTTTTTTAGGTGTGTTTTCCACAAAATTAAGTCTTTTCATTGCCTTTGTTACTATAAATATGTAATCCTTCTTCAACAATAAACGATTCGATTATCATCTTTGTTTTGAGTTAAACTCTTTGTTCTTTGAAGAACCTTTTTTTGTTTCTTGGTGAATCATATCCTAGTTAAACAATCCTAAAAATTGTTGGAATTGTGAGTCATATCAAGCAACGACTAGAGATCCTTCTTTTGGTGGATTTGTGAGTCATATCAAGCATCAACTGAAGTCTGGAATATCGGAGGCCTTTTGCAACCTTTGTGCGACCATTCAATCCATCCAGTTCTCATTCGTGAGTTCATATCCGATTCAATCCGGTCGAGTGATCCTATCTAAGGCGTATTAAGTGGTATTAGAGCCACTCTTCCGGTATTGTCTATTCATCCATCTTTCTCATCTTCCATTTTCTTCAAACACTTCTTATTCCACCTTTCTTAAATCCGGGCCCCTCATAACCATTCACTAGTTAAAAAAAAAGAGAAAAGAAAAGAAAGATCTTCGATAATAAAAAGATCTTCGATAAAAAAAAGAACTTCGATAAAAAAAAGATCTTCGATAAAAAAAAAGAGATTCAAGAGTTTGATTTGTGGATTGGTGGTGGAAGAGAAAGCCTGCTGGCTGAGGAGAAATCAAGCCTTTGAGGAGGTTAAAAGGGATTTCAAAACTAAAAATCTCTTATCTTTCTATATTGGGAAAATTCCCTTTTGTTTGCTTGGAATTGTCCATTTGGATTCTTTGAACAGTTTTCTTAGAACCTTAAGTGCAAACTTGTGTGTGTAACCACTAAAATCTGAGAGAAACATGTGTGTGGGTGAGGATCAAACACTTGAGATTGTGAGGTTTTTTATCTAACGTTTTGTGTTTAAGAAATTTCAGGTACCATGAGTAGTGAAGGAGAAAGAAACCAACCCGGAAACTCATTTGCTGAATTATCTAACCTACAAATGCGTGCCTTGAATGATTCTATGACTAACTTGATTAATGCAGGTTTAGATCAGATCCATTAAAGGCTTGATGAGCTTCAGGACATCCAAAAAACTCATCCTAGAACCTGAGCAAGAAGAGATTGCCCAAGGAGGTACAACCGGTCCGATGATAAGACCCTAGGGGAAGATTTTCGAGAGGATGAAGTCAGATCAACCAACCAACCTAGGAGAGGTAATAGAAACCGAGAGCAAGGTGATATCAATCCATTTGCTAGAAATGATCGTGCTGATGATAGCTTAGGTTCGTCGTGCTTACAGCCGAGGGATGAGAGAGATGGCTGAAGTCATGAAGACCCTTTCTGACAAGTTCTCATGTTAGTTTGAGGAGCTTACGAGGGGTTATAAAGATCTCAGGGATTATCGCGAGTGTCACGACACTGTGGGCGGATTATACCTTACGCAGGCCCCTAACTATTCGTTTGACGACGAGTATGCGAGGCAAACTGGGCGCATGATCGAGAGAGATAGGGACTTTGTGATCTGTCAAATCGAGGAGAGGATTTGAGAGCAGTGGAACCTGATTCCTGTTTCTCCTGATACGGTGGAGGCCGAGACAGGAGCTGCCGATGAGACGGGCGAGGTGAACCAGCCAACGGCTCCTATGGACGTCATTGACTACTCGCTCGGGAGGTCGATGACCGGGTACTTTGGTCTTGGCGATTGATCGCATGGTCGTGACTTATTTGTGAATGTTTTCCCTTGTATTATAGTATGTTTACGTTTATTTGTTCATCGTCGACCAAGTGTGGTCGTATGTCATTTAGCGGGACTGGCCAAATGTGGATTTGAATCCCTTCCTTTTATTGGCTTTCGTTTGAACCGTGCTTTTTTATGAAAAAGGTGTTTCAAAAAATGTTTGGTTTGTTAAGTGTAGGGGAAAAATTCGAGTTGTCATCTCGCCTTCCACCCCTCTTTTCAGATCATCATATTCGTTTTTTGTCCAAGATGTTCAAGAAGTTCTCAAAGTTTCGAGAATGTTTAGATCCGGATGAAGAGACATGCTTTCAGGATCTCGTATCTTTTCGATATCATGCGTTGAGACGTTAGAGACTAGTGTGTTGGGTTTAGGGCAAGGCCTAGGTTTACTTCCGGTTTGAAGCTATGCGATGACTAATCGGATTTTGTTTTGCCTATTGCGATTTTAACCTGACTCAGTTCCAATTTAAAGTCCACAATAGGTTCTCGGCTTATACGACTTGTCCGGTCGGAGTCGAGCATCTCTCCAGAGAAAATTCTTAAGTCGTCCGAAAGTGTTGACCAAAATTTTGGATTTCTTTTATAGCGCGCTATTTATCATAGTCGGATGTGAGAGGATCTATCCTTAGGACGGATCTGGGTGCGTTTGTTTAAGATGGCTAATAGTGCTCGGCGGGGCCAATTGTCGAGCGTTTGTGATTTATAGTCGCGAATGGACTGGGAGTGTGTTCTCAAAAATCCAGGCGACGTCTCGCTTATTTTTCAAAAACCTTTTTTGTGATAGTAATGTGTACGCATCTGGGAACGGGGTCTCATGCTTTGGGATCGGAATTGACAATTTGACCAAGATACGTTTGCTGAGGAGATTCAGTGGTCGGCGGGATCTGTTGATCTTGGTGATGCCTTAGTCAATGTGACAAGGTTTCTTTGCTGGATTAGATAGCGTGGAGTTGATCCGTTCTGAGGTGGAATGATTTTTTTCATGAGTTTCTGTGTTTGGGTTCGTGCGATAATCGTTTTGCTCGTATATGGATGTTTTTCGAAAGTATAACAAGATGTTTCTTTGCGAGATAATAAAGATTTTGCGAAATTATAATGAAGTCTTTATTACCAAAAAAGTTTTGAAAATATTGAGTACAAAGCAAATATTTTAGAATGCGGGAATATACGAGTATTCGTATATGTACCCACCCCCTTTTTGAAGAGGGTGATAGCTGAACTCGTCTTTCGACAAGCTGCCTACGTACCCCTTTCGAGGATCAAACCATCTCGTAGTTCTGCTGTTTGCGCGAGTGTGTTTACTCGGCTTTCGTGTTGGTGTCAATCATGTTAATTTCAGGATAGACGTCTTTCGCCGCACTTGTTTTCTCTGGTGGGTTTGAAGTGTTGGGCACTGGAACTAGTTGTTCTTTGGCCGTTGCTTGGGTCGAGGATTCTGGATCGACTTTTTAAGAAGTATTTTCAGTCTGTGCCTGATCTAGCTTCTGGCGTTTAGTCTTTTCCATCGCGGTGTTCGTGATTTGTTTTAGCTTGTGTTCAGACATGATACAGAGTCTCGACTGTTTCTGGCATCCTCAAATCACAGCAATTCCGTTATGAGTTGGGAATTTAACGCCTAAGTAATAAATCGACGGGACTGCCTTCATGGGGTTTAGCCAAGGCGTGCCCATGATGACATTGTAATTGGCCGGGTGGTCGATGACAGCGAAGTCGAGGATCTTGGTGACTTCTTTCGCAGCGACGGGCAGTTTGATCGATCTGAGGGTTATCGACGTCGTGCCAGAGAAGTCGGTCAACGGTTTTGGCGATGGTACGACTTCCCCTAGTTTGACATTCATTCTCTCGAGAGTATCGTGACATATGACGTTGACCATTCTTCCCGAGTCGATGAGAACCCTGGCAACCTCGAGATCTCTTATTACAAGATTAATCACGAGTGGATTACAATGTGGCTGATCGATCCTGCCGGCCCATTCTTCATCGAAAGTGATTGCTCCTTCTGGGGTATCACTGGGCGTGGACCAGGTCAGAAAATTTGCACTTGTATTGGCCTTGCGCTGATAAACTTTGATGGCCAAGACGGTGTCGCTGCAATATTGCCACCCGCCCGATGATCATATTTACCCTGCAACGATTGTTGTCGTTGCCCTTCTCGTCATACCTTCTCCCGCGCTTTTCTCCCGATTGGTTCCCTTGGGAAGAGTTCTCCGTTTGAGGATCCCTGACATTTTTTGGTGGATGGTCTGAATCACGGATGAGATCTTTCACGCTGGAGACTCCTGAGAGTTCTCCAGCGGGCAGCTTTGCGACCAACCTTGCAACAAGAACTTTGCAGTTGATGGTCGAGTGACCGCGGGCCTGGTGAAAGTCGAAGAAGACGTTTTCGTCGTAATTTGGATTTCGAGTCCACGTGTTGCCTGTCTTATGGCCTTGCTTCGATCCAGAGTTAATAGCGTAGTTATGCGCTCCCTGGGTTTCTTCTTCCCCGCGATAGACGCTTTTGTCGTTGCGAGAGTTTTTCTTTCTAACTTCTAATCCGACCCTGGATCCTTTGACAAATTCTTCTTCGGCTTCCACTTATGAGACAAGAACTTTATCTCTTCTTCGATGATGATGTAATCCGTGGCTTTGTGGAGCACGTCCTGGATCGTACGCGGTTTCTCTAAAGTTATCCAATTCCCGAACTTTGACTTGTACCAGAGCCTCTTTCGAAGTGCGTCTATTGCGACTTTGTCGCTTATCCTGCTGACTCTAGACATAATAGTTTTAAACCATTTTATGAAGTCGCAGAGAGTCTCTTCCTCTCCCTGTGATAAGTTCCGAAGGTCGATATCGGAGGTCTCTCGATCTATGATTATCGAGTAGTGCTTGAGAAATTCTGAGGCGAGCTGGCGGAAACTTCTGATAGAGTTTCGCCTAAGGCGAGAGAACCAGTCGAGCACTGCTCCTCGGAGGTTTTCCACAAAGAGGCGGCATTCGCCGGCGTCTCTTTCGCTTTCTCTGAACCTGAATCTTCCTATCGCCACTTGAAAAGCCTGTAAGTGTGCGTTGGGATCGGTAGTACCGTTGTATGGCATCACTTTCGATCTTTCCAGGATCCAAAATCCTAGTTTAGGTGATGTGAGTAGTGAAAGGCATTTTACGAGCCTCCTCGAAGAGCAGATCGATCTCCGGTGCGGTGCTAGTAGCGTGAAGGATTTGAAATTTCACTGCTCTAACTTCGGCTACCATGATCGCGGAGATCGCAAATATCAGAGCTTTTGCTAGCAGATTTCCGACTTTGTCGGCGTTTTCCACAAGTGTTCCGAGTTTTGTCCTCGGCCAGTTCCACTTGTTCATTCCAGAAGATAGCTTCTTATTATTCGGTCATAGGGTTGTCAAACTGGGATTCATCCCGAGTCGCTCGGCTCTTCGTGCGGTGTGGATGTACGTCTGCGTCTTCGTCCGTAGGCTCGCACTGGCTGCTAGACTCCATGTCGACGCATTTGATTTCTCCTCCATCTTTATCTTCCTCGATACGAGGAAGATCTCTCAGGTATTTTTGTGTTGGCGCGGGGGTCACTTCGTCGAGATTATGTCCATAGGGTTTCCCTTGCGTGTTGCTGGACCGGTCTAATGGGGTCTTGTAATCGAGTCTTCTTCCAAGGATTTGGGTCATTTCACACAGAAAAATGGCCATGTTCCTTGCTGTTAGGGTTTCAAACTGTTTAGCGAGAGAGTTTATGACCTTATCTTGTTCTGCCGATTTCTTTTCAAAATTCGAGAACATCATTTTCACCTCCTCGAACGCTGTGGAGTTTGCGTCGGCGTTTCAGTGACGCGTCGCTAGAGTGTTTTCAACGTTGTCGTCAACGACATTGCCGACACGAGGTTGTTGGCTGTTGAGATCGTGAGCTGACATATTTTGATCGAGCGTTGGTGGCCGAGAGTTAGATTTATCCATACCCCCTCCTTTTAGCGCCAAACTGTGGAAACCAAAATTTGTATTGTCAATTTTCGTTGATTTAGGAAGGAAAGGTAAAACTAGATTTCCTAGAGGTCCCGGGTTTTTGCTAAGCCAAAAACGTCAAGCGACCAAACAGTGAGAACAAACGATATGACAATGACTTAATAAAAAGAAAAGAGAGCAAAGAAGGTCTAATTCCAAATTGTGCTTTGAGCATTACAACATGTAAAGCCTTGGTGGAAAGAGCCGTCGGCGAGTTCCTAGTTCTAACCTTGTTAGACTTGAATAACCTAGTTGAGTCGCAACTCGATAACAGAAAAAATGGAAATATGCCTAATTGCCCTAAATGCTATGCTTGTTCTGAGTAATATTTTTCGTGTCCCTCTGCATCTTCAGCCTCGAAGCTCTTATATACTCCTCCCAGAGGCGGTTTGCTCTTTCCCCTTCTGCCCTCTGTCGAGTTTATCGCTTCGCGAAAATCTTCCATTTTCCTCCAATCTTCGTGATTATCTTTGGAAACTTAACATTTATCTCTTCCTAAAAAATAAAAATAGACTGTCACAAAGATTGGTCTCTATTTCGTGTAAAACGGCGAATGGGCATTAAGCCGAGTTTTAGACCTCATCGGACCGTTTTTTGACTTAAGCGTTTTTAAGATTTTAATGAAAGAGCATTTCTGAAACGACATCGATCCTGAAGAGAGTTTGAATCTGTCGTATAGTGCAGGCAACTTTAGGAGTTTAATCAACCATTGCCGTTTTACACGATCGATTCGATCTTTATACGAGGAAATGAGTTCTTTCCATAACGTTCCAACGTCAATCTCGATCAAGACAAAACAAAGATGGGTCTGATCCAATTTCGAAGGAGCGAGTTACGAGGACGGGATGACAATTAATTGATTGATCCAAATCGCCAAACGGGCGAGTTGGATTGGTCCAACTCGCGAAACAGGTGAGTTGGTCGGCCCACGCTGTCCAACTCGTCGAATGGGCGAGTTAGTAGGCTCATGCTGTCCAACTCGCCGAATGGGTGAGTTGGTCAGCTTGTGTGGTCCAACTCGCCCGTCGACGAGTTGGACGACTTGCTTGGCCAACCTATCCGTTCAGTGAGTTGGAAAATTGAGCCATACAGCCGTTTTGTTGTTTTGTTGCTTTGGGATCCGTTTATCCGAGGTATAGAGTAGATTTTCTCGAGGACTTACATTGCGAACCCTTCTTCCGAGTTCATACGAAACTTGACTTCGATTTTGCGTTCTCTTTTTTTGGAGATATTATCTCTCTTCTTTTTTAGAAAGAACATCTCTCGGGAAGTTTCTGACGTTGCTTCCATCGTAACCAATTTTGACCCCAACAATCAACCTAGGCTAGCTTCCTAATTAACCTAAGAACAACAACCAAATGTGTTACGTTTTCTTACATTTTCTTAGTATTAAACCCTTCGATTGTTTTACCTTGATATTTATCCCATAGAAATAAAATGTAAAATGGTCCTCTGAAATTGAATCTGAAATATTACGACAACTCTTGTTAACTTGACAGTAGCAAATATTCATTTTTAGTGTATCTAGTTTTGGCACCGTTTTCGAGACCAACTTTTTACCTTTATTTTTCGGCTATATATTTAGACCAAAACCTCTAACTTGCTTTATGCTTTTTTTTTGCAAAAAATGTTCTAGGTGCATGACCAATAGACACACTTGGAGAAACGCCCAAGGAGATTCAGTTACACTTAGCAATCAGGAGCTAGCAAGGTTATAAAGAACAAATCGACAACAAAAAAGGCCAAACAACATCACAATGGGTGACCACGTGATGCCCCCTTGGATAGCACACCGGGCAAAACAGACATGCATGACTTGATCATGGGAAGCAGTAAAGATATATGCTCATTGTTTGACTCATATCTTCCAAACCATGAGGCTTCTACGCATGGAATCACTTGGAGAATGTTTTCAAATCAATAATGGAGCTCCATGAAGAAGAATCAGATCAAAAGGAGTTCAGATGTTAGAGTTATGTCATTTACAAACCAGGTAATCTTTAGTTCTCGCGAATTCAGACATTTGCGCATTCAGGTGAGGTGGACCGACACTGCCTTGGAGCTGGATGAGCTAATGTACACTATATTATTGAGCTGAATACTCAAATGATATGTACTGACACTATCCTAGAGCTGAGCTTGATTGACACTCATTTGGACAAGCTGAGCGAGCTAGTTCGATCTTCTGAGCTAGTACGACCACCCGAGAAACTGAAAATGGCTAACCTTAATTATGATGGACCAACGACCAATTAAATCATGCCAAAGGAGATTATTCATGATTCAAATGTCCAAGAAAGCATTGGGCTTGATGAGTTTCGGAAATATTCAAAATAGACTTGTTTAGGCTAAATGGAGAAACCGATAAAATATTGGCTAAGGGAAAAGATGGATTTCGACCAGGCCTCAAAGAGACATGTCTTGGCCCATATCAGGAGCATATTATTCACTTTTCAAAGTCCTGGTCGTGTCTATATCAAGAGGTAGTCCAAGTTTCAGTCAAAATAATAATTTAGTCAAGTCTTTTTTTGCATTTTTCTATGCATGTTTTTTCCACAAAATTCTAAGTCTTTTCATATGCCTTTGCAACTATAAATATGTAATCTTTCTACAGAAATAAATCAATCAATTTTCTTCTTTTATTTGAGTTTATCTCTTTGTTCTTTGTTTAGAACATTTCTGTTTCTTGGTGAGGTTATCTCCGAGTAAACAAACTTTCGTTCGTTGGACTTGTGAGTCAAATTAAGCAACGACGAATCTCTGGTAGTATCATCGGGCCATCCGCAACCCTTTGTGTCACCATTCAACCCATCAGTTCTCCCTTCTTGGCGAGTTCATATCCTTCGAACCGTTTGAGTGATCCTTTCCGAATCAAAGACGTATCAAGTGGTCTCAGAGCCACTCAATCGGTATCATCTATCCATTCTTCTCATCTTCCATTTAAATTTCTTCATACACTTCTTCTTCTTTCTATCTTGAATCTGGGCCCCTCATTACCATTCATTATATATATATATATAAAAGATCAAAAGAAAAGAGAAAAAAGGTCAAAAAAAAAAATCGAAAAGTTTGATTGTGGGTTGGTGGTGGAAGAGAAAGCCTGCTGGCCGAGGAAAAATCCGGCCTTTGAGGAGGTTAGAGTGGATTCCAAAACCAAATTTCTCATCTTCCTATCTCATCTCATTGTTTGTTTGCTTGTAAAACCCATTTGGAAACTTGGATTGTCTTTCTTAGAACTTTGAGAAGAAACTCTTGCGTGACCATCTAAATTTCGAGTGAAACACTTGAGTGGGGGAGATTAAACACTTGAGATTGTGAGAATTATTTTATCTGTTAACCTTTTGTGTTGAATAATTTTCAGGATAAAGATGTTTGGTCTTCACAAGAAAAGTGGCAAAGAAACATCCAAACGACAAGCTATTTCTCAAACTTCATCTCAAAATTTGTTGAATATTTTTGATGAGTTTGTTACTGTGCAGGAATACCCAACCCTAATAAAACCACATAAGATGCCAAACAGGATGTGCAAAGAGCAGTTCAAACCATCTAGAGATGAAGCTCATCAAAAGAGTCCTTTTCGTCGGTTTGATGTCCAAGAGATCTGTGACGACTATGAGAAAGAGATGATGAAAATCTTTAAGGACGTCAACAAGATCCAAAATAAGAGCACAACCACACGTGCACCAGTAGCTGAATCATTAATATTCACCAGTGAAGAACCCAAAGGTAAATCTGAAAACAACCTTGAAGAGCTAAAAGATTTTTCAGATTCTTTACCCATTTTTGATGAATATGATGACGAGATTTTGGAAAGTTTGATCATTTGTGAGGATGAATGTGATCTCCCTTATCCAAAATCTGATTTTATGTTTGATGATGAAGAAATGAATGGACTAATTTGTTTTGAACCGGAGCATCCGAGTAGTCTTGTTCTAGTTTCACATGATTTTGAGGAAGAGCCATTCGACTACCAGCATCAAGGACCACTGCTTGACAGTAGGAGACCCAAGGACGATGATCTAGGTCCCATCTTTGATGAGGAAGACGAACTTGGTCCAATCTTTATTGAGGAAGAATCAAACATAACAACCAACAACATGGAGAACCATCTTTGCTTTGATCCTGGCACAGCTCCTACTCCTTTGTTCACAAAGCACTGTGAGGAATCTGATTCGATTAATTCTCTGCCTGAATTGTTTGTTAAGATCAGTTCTCAAGTTGTGAAACGTTTTGGTTTTGAAAACGTAAAAGAATTTCGTGTTTCAGATTCTGTTTTCGAAAACATGTTTAATTCTTTTAAAGTGTTTGAACCTGATGAAGTTTTTTTTTCAAAGACGTTTTCAAAATGGCAATGACATCCAGTCTGATATTTTTTTGAGTTTTGATCAGTTTTTGGAACATAACAAAAGTTTTGATCATCTTGAAAAGTCATTTGAGCTTGTTTTGCAACAACCATATTTTTGTTTCCGAAAACCTTGTTATTCCTTTGTTTGTTTTAAGGATAATGGTTTTGATCTGAGTTTTTCAAGTCATGAACTGATCACTGAAGATTTGTTTTCTCTCACATGTGTCTGGAAAGAGTTTATGGTTAGGAATTTGCAGAAAACAAAATCACTTAGAACTGAAACCGATTTTTGTTATGTTTTTGTTTTGAAACCTTCATATTCGTATTCTAAATCTGATCTTGATCTTTGGTGTTCTAAATCTGAGAAATTTGTGCATGTTTTAAAATGGTTCTTTAGGAACTATGCAATCACGTGCCTGGAAACCCTTTTGGTCATTAATTCTTATTTTGATGTGAATTTTGAAAGGCTTAAACTTGTGCTACATGCTCTTCGGAAAGAAACTTGGACTTATGATTTGAACAAGTACATGTCTCGCACATATGATCATGGTATTTTAATGTTTGTTCTGAGTGCCCAGGATAAAGAGGTTCAGCCGCAGAAAAGAGAAAGCATTGACCGCACTAATCAGTCTGAGATTTGGATATGCATGTACGCAAAGAAAATGGCATCAATACTCCAAGGAAGTTTATTTCCAAAATTTCCCTTCACTAAATTTTACATGTTCTTTAGATTCTTTTTCCCTGATTTATTTCCTTTTGATACAGGTAAAATGGATTTGAGGTCAAATCCTTTTCAAGAGGGAGGTAATGATGCGCCCCTGGATAGCACACCGGGCAAAACAGACATGCATGGCTTGATCATGGGAAGCAGTAAAGATATATTCTCATTGTTTGACTCATATCTTCCAAACCATGAGGCTTCTAAGCATGAAATAACTTGGAGAATATTTTCAACTCAACCATGGAGCTCTATGAAGAAGAATCAGATCAAAAGGAGTTCATATGTGAGAGTTATGTCATTTACAAACCAGGTGATCTTTAGTTCTCGCGAATTCAGACATGTGCGCATTCAGGTGAGGTGGATCGACCCTGCCTTGGAGCTGGATGAGCTAATTTACACTATATTATATGAGCTGAATACTCAAGTGAGCTGTACTGACACTATCCTAGAGCTGAGCTTGATTGACACTCATTTGGACGAGCTGAGCGAGCTAGTTCGATCTTCCGAGCTAGTACGACCACCCGAGAAACTGAAAATGGCTAACCTTATTTCTTATGGACCAACGACCAATTCAATCATGCCAAAGGAGATTATTCATGATTCAAATTTTCAAGAAAGCATTGGGCTTGATGATTTTCGGAAATATTCAAAAACGGACTTGTTTAGGCCAAATAGAGAAACCGATAAAATATTGGCTAAGGGAAAAGATGGATTTCGACCAGGCCTCAAAGAGACATGTCTTGGCCCATATCAGGAGCATATTATTCACTTTTCAAAGTCCTGGTCGTGTCTATATCAAGAGGTAGTCCAAGTTTCAGTCAAAATAATAATTTAGTCAAGTCTTTTTTTGCATTTTTCTATGCATGTTTTTTCCACAAAATTCTAAGTCTTTTCATATGCCTTTGCAACTATAAATATGTAATCTTTCTACAGAAATAAATCAATCAATTTTCTTCTTTTATTTGAGTTTATCTCTTTGTTCTTTGGTTAGAACATTTCTGTTTCTTGGTGAGGTTATCTCCGAGTAAACAAACTTTCGTTCGTTGGACTTGTGCGTCACATCAAGCAACGACGAATCTCTGGTAGTATCATCGGGTCATCCACAACCCTTTGTGTCACCATTCAACCCATCAGTTCTCCCTTCTTGGCGAGTTCATATCCTTCAAACCGTTTGAGTGATCCTTTCCGAATCTAGGACGTAGATGATCGACACCCTGCAAAGACTCTTTTCAGGCCATGATCTTGCTGCTATGCAACAGATGCAACAACAGATGATTCAGATGCAGCATACCATCCAAGCTCAGAGGAAGCTTCTCAACTCTCAGCGCAGCAGCAACATCAACAACATAAGCAAGCTGCTCCAACTGGGAAGAGAAACTTCCCGCGTAACTTTCCTACTACGCACTCTACTATTACTCCACCACCCTGCACACGACAAGACTTTGAGATCAAGCCGGCTTCAATCGCTTTGATGCAGAGAAAAAGTTTCCATGGTTTCCCGGCAGAGATCCCGATGGATCACATTGAAAACTTTGAACAAGTCTGCAGTTTCACTCATGCAAATGGAGTATCACCTGACTACATTAAGTGCATGTTATTTCCATTATCTCTTGATGTAAAGGCTGAATGGTGGTTAAAGTCGCTCCCTCCCGGTTCTCTTAAATCGTGGGAACAAGTACGATCAGCGTTCCTTAAGCAACTTCTACACGAAGGCAAAGACCGCTGCGCTGAGGAACAAGTTCACCTCATTCAGACAACACACTAATGAGCCCTTCTGCGATGCATGGGAGCGCTTCAATGACTACTGGAGAGAATGCCCTCACCACGTATTTGATAATGATTACCTTCTGGGCATTTTATATGATGGAGTTGACTGGGAATTTCGTAATTCTCTGAACTCAGCGAGCAATGGAGACTTCATGACCCAGACGACTGATGGAGCATTCGAACATATTGAGAATATTACTGCCAGTTCAGCCAACAAGAACCAAGAGAATTATCGCTCCCAGAAGGTCAACTGTGCCGACATTCAGTGGAAATATGATTTGACTACCAAGGTTGATCTCATGAAGAATAACCAAAGACAAAATTTTGTTACGGAAGAGACAAGTCCAGAGCAAGTCACGCAAGAAGTTGCAGCAGACGCGAAGAAGGGTGATGATCAGAAGGAGGTTAGTTATGTGAACAACCAAGGGTACAATCAGAACAGAGGGTATAACCAGAACAAGGGATACAATCAAAACCCTACCGAACAGAGCAACCAGACGAAAGGTGCTGGGTATCAAAAAAGTTTCCCACAAAAATTCCAGGGTAAAACATTCCTGCTTAAAGGGCATAACAGTTACCAAGCGACGAGCCTTTAAAGACCTCCGAATAACCAGCAGTCCGCTCAAGCTTCTAGGAGCAACTCGCAAGATGAGCTGAAGAACATAAGCAACATGATGCAACATATGCTCCAACATCATAAAGGTCACGTGAAAGCCCTGAACCATGTTACCATAGACATCAACACCAGAATGGACAACATGTTCACTGAGCTAAATACGAAATATGATATTATGACCAGCCACATGCGACAGATCGATATCCAGCTTGCTCAAACAACTGAAAGTGTAAAAAGGCAGCAAGGAACACTCCCAGAGAAAACTGAAAAAAATCCTAACAGTTGTAATTCAGTTGAGCTGAGAAGTGGGAGGCAACTTGCAGAGCCTGCTCCTAAGAAGTTCACTGCAGCAGAAAAAGGAAAACAAAAAGATTCAGAGCAACCTATACCTAAGGATGCTCCTGACGAAGAAGAGACTGCATAACAACCTGTTGAACCTGAACCCGTTGTCTCCACTGCACCTAGTGAGGCTGTTCTTACTCGAGTTTACGTACTTAAGGTTCCATACTCTATTCCAGCAAAGAAATCTCGAAATGAACGCAAGGGAATGAGATGCAAGAACATGCTTGAGGAGTTGAATTATCAAAATATCCCTGATTGATGCGATTCAGATGATACCTTCTATGGGCAGTTTGATGAAGGGATTGGTCTCAGGAAAAAAATCAGGGGACAGCGAAGTGATGGTCTCCAAGGAATGCAGCGAGTGCTCCAGAACAGAGTGATCAGGAAGTTGGGTGATCCAGGAAAATTTGTCCTCTCGGTTCAGGTTGGGAAGATTGTTTTCCTGTGTTCTTTAAGTGATATTGACTCCAGTGTCAACCTCATGCTCTACTCTGTTTCAAAGCGTCTGGGTTTAACTAACCAACCAGGATCTCATTAGTATTTGAGGACAGATCACTGAAGCGTCCAGCTTGTGTTTTCGAAGACCTTCATGTTCAAATCGGAAACACTATGGTTCCAGCTGATTTTGTGATTCTTGAGCTTGATGATGAACCCAAGGACCCACTTATATTGGGTCGAACTTTCTTGTGCACAGCTGGTGCAATCAAATCATAAATGGGAGAATCGATCTCCAATTAGGAGACATCGTCATGAAATTTGAGATGGATAATCTTCTCAAAAGACCTATGATAGACGGGCAGACTTTTACAGTGGATGAAGGGGATGCATTGGAACCCCGAGAAGGCATGATTGAGAAAATCCTAGCCTTTGATCCGTTGGAAGTCGCCTTGATTAGAACAAAAGCTGAGTAGGATTCTTTAATGTAGATGCTAACGGGTATGTAAAGATGTTAGACTTTAGTAGATGCATGGAGAAGACGGTCGCTTATCTAAGTCTAGGAGAGAAGGGAGATGGCGAGTAACCTAAACCACTAAGAGCGACTACTCTAGTTAACTAGCTCAACTAACCGTGGAGCAAACTCAAGCCCCCAAAGATTGAGCTCAAATCCCTTCCACAAGGCTCTTGTACGCATTTTTGGACCTGATTCCACATATCCAGTTATAGTGAAATCTGAGTTGAACAGTGTGGAATATTCCTTGATCTTGTCTGAACTTAGAAAATATCGTAAGACATTAGGATATTCACTAGATGACATTGGTGGCATTTCACTTGAATTGTGCATGCATAGAATACATCTAGAAGACAAACCAATGACTTATGTAGAGCATCAGAGGAGGTTAAACCCGAATATAAAAGATGTTGTAAAGAAAGATATAATGAAACTTCTAGAGGCTGGTGTAATCTATGCGATTTCTGATAGCAAATGAGTTAGTCTTGTCCATGTAGTTCCTAAAAAGGGTGGAATCACTGTGATAACAAATAAAAGGAATGAATTGATACCTACTAGGACTGTAACCTGCCATCGCATGTGCATTGATTTTCGCAAATTGATTGCTGAAATTCGCAAGGATCATTCTTCACTTCCATTTAGAGAATGACTAACCACCCCTACTACTGGTTTTAGATGGTTATTCAGATTTATTTCAGATTCCCATCCATCCAGATGCTCAGGAGAAGATGACGTTCATGTGTCCTTATGGCACATTCGCCTACAGGAGAATGCCGTTCGGATTGTGTAATGCTCAAACAACATTCGAGCATTGCATGATGTCTATTTTTACTGATTTGATTGAGGATATAATGGATTTTTTCATCGATGATTTCTTAAAGGCCCCGTTCTGACTGTCTAAGCCGCGGTCGAAGTCCTCAATCGTTCTGGTCTTGGCTGAACCTCTCATTCTTTTGCCCTTATCTATATTTAGACTAAAGGCGAGGGTGATATAACCCTCAAGTCCATGGTTCGACAAGAGGTCAACCAAACCTTCAAAACCGGCCATCTAAGAGACCACAGCGACAGAGGTTCAGTAAAAAGAGGATATCTTAAGAACCAGAAAGGCTTTTGATGTGAAACAAATTTTCAAGGATTATAAATTAATCAAAAAATCACTGAGGCTTGGAATTACAAGAAACAATTCACGGACCAAGGAGATATGAATTTTACAAATAGAAGTTCTCCAGCCCATCCATCTATGAGTGTCAGCCCTTAGAAGAGAATCTAAGCACAGATAAGGAGCGGCCCGAGCCAAAATTGATTATGGACTTCAAGAGGGATATTTATAGGATCGAAAAAGCTAATAATCATGAGAAATGGATGTGGGAAATTGAAGATATAACTAGTTTCCCAAACCCGGTTGTTGGGAGCCAATTAAGGAAAGATCGGAAAATCACTTCGGACAAACATCTCAAAACCGAGATTACTCAAATAAGGTACATCACACACGCCCCAAGACTTCCAGAGGACACATCCAAAAACCCAGGAGAGCCCTGGCTGATTTTAGCATGGACCAGCAAGCATGGGAATAAGAAGATCTTCATTTTGAATGACTTGCCTTTTCGGATTTATTCTTGCTTGGACTAGTTAAGGACCAACGGCTCCTTTAATTTGAACCAGAAGATATCAAGATAAATGTGAGTTTATTCAGAAGCCAGAGACTGCTATTTCGTGGATACGAAACCAAGATATCAAGATACAAGATCAGATTTTCCAAATGGTTACAAATCAGTCTAACGCCTAGTTTATTGAAAACAAAGACCATTAACTTTATTTTCGTATATTTTCTTTCCTTACTAGAGTATTAGAACGTTGTAACAGTCCAGTGTAGAGCCTAAATAATCTCAGGTCATATTTCATTGTAAAGCACCCTTGATTATTGAAAGTAATAAGAAATCGTTTTTATTTTAACAAAGTTGTGTAATCTTTGTTGTTAGTTCTTTAGTTCTAGGTGTGAGATTCACTTAGTGCTATTGAATCCACGTCCAGAGAGTCTTTTGAGATTCAAATCAGTTTGTTCGTCCATTGATTGAGAGAGTCAATCCTTATCCATCGATCTATTCCATCCACAGGCTTAGTTTGAGAGCGATATACAGCCAGCAAACTTTGCTCCATTGAATCCACTATTTCGACCATTCCTTTTATCTTTATATATCATTCATACCTTCTGATTTATTCTTTTTTAACTGATATTCACCTCATTTTCATTCGTTTCAGGTAGAAATTGTTCCACCAGCCTTTAATCGGGTTACATCGACCACTAGATCATATCGTGGATCGACCATCGTTTTGGTCCAGAAGTTTATAAGCCTTTGTAAGCCTAGGTTTGTATCATTTATGGTATCATATCTCAAGCTCCTGAATCTGGTGATATCCATCCAGGTTCCATACTTTTCTTGCATTTGTTTATCATTTAGAATTCTAAAACCCATAAAAATCGCATTGCTGCATTTTCTGTCCATTTTGTTTATTTGCTTGTTCTTGGTGTTCAAGCCAGGGAGAGGCACGAAAAAGATAACTCATTTATTGTTTGATTCATTTAGAAAAACTCAAAAAATCATCCTTGTTTGCATTTATTTGCATAGATCCACTTTCCTTTATCGGTTTTTTTTTTTTGCATCAAGCATAAAATCTGTTTTGAATTCTTATTTTGTTTCTTTTAAACTATGAAACCAAAATAAAAACTTAATTTTATTTTTTAGTTTATATATTTCTTTTTTTTCATTTTAAAATAAAATAAATTGTTAGTTTGCCATTTGTTTTCAAAATTTTCAAAAAAAATACCAAGTTTCCATTTTTTTCTTTGTTCTTCTTTCCTTCTATTTTGTTAAGCACAAATTGATACCTTTGTTTTCTGTTTTTTAAAGGTGAAAAATGTGAAAATACAGAGGAGAAACCATGGAAGAAAATTCATAAGAAGATTGTTCTTATGATTGAAGCCAAGAGTCCAATGTTAGTGAAAC
Organism: Moricandia arvensis; assembly: GCA_905132765.1. Classification (NCBI taxonomy): domain Eukaryota; kingdom Viridiplantae; phylum Streptophyta; class Magnoliopsida; order Brassicales; family Brassicaceae; genus Moricandia; species Moricandia arvensis. The sequence goes on from CAJHQP010000931.1 coordinate 81,746, forward strand.
CGACCAAGCTAGGTCTGATGAAGAGTATGACTGTGATGGCTCATGGTCTGATGATGACTACTCTATGTTAGATTATGGAGACGATCCCTATGAAGCATATCCTGAACCGGAACCACCTGATTACTCACATGAAGATACCAGCCACCAAAGAGAGCATGAGGGAGAAACTAAACTAACGATCAGTTTCAGTGAGGGAGATGAATGCCATGGAGACAAAACAGAACATGTTGATCTTGAAGCTGACCAGGAAGACAAATGGAGAGTGCAAGCTGATTATGAAATCAGTCTAGAAGAAGCATGTGAGTAAGCATAAGATTTATCCAAAACTGAAGAAGTTTATGAAGATGTTGATAGAGGAGAAGCATGTTTCCAATCTGGTGGAAAAAATTAAAGAAGAGTCTTATTCTGGAGAGAGACCATAATGTGATTAATCCGATTTGGAAGATGATAAACAAGATGAAACTGAATTCCAAATCAGTTTAGGCGATGTTGAAGCAAGCTTTAAAGTTGGGGCAGAAAACCAATATGCTTTGCTAAAGAGGAAGAATTAAGTGTAGTTGGAGGAGATGAAGATGTGGATGAGGCCGACCATGAGCCACATCATATTTGTTTCTCAGGTCATGAACAAGGACCAGAAGATTACCTAAGGTGGAAACAAGACATGAAAGATTGGTTTCAGCATCACAACATTCAAGAAGAAGAGAAGCAGACCATTGCTGAAGACACTCTTATTAAGAATGCATTCTGGCATTCGGATCGTGAAGCTTACTACTGGCTCGATGACCACCCATCAGAAGCTTCTTGGACGAACATGAAAGAAATACTACGTGAATAGTATTTAGTGAAAGCTGGGATCAATGGAAAGGATTATTTCGAGAACAACACTAATCCTAAATCAAGGCGGCTGATATTCCCAACAAGGCCAAACCGAAAGGCTGACCTCAAGAAGGCTCATGACGTAACACTAAACCAGGGGTCTAAGGTCATCATCAAGGGAAAAAATCAAGCATACCTCGCTAGAAAGAGTCAGTGGCGTGCAAGTAGATCCAACTCTACTAGCCAAAACTCAAGAGCAACGTACCAAGCCCTTGCTTAAGGTCCATAAGAAAAAGAAACCAAGTAAGTCTTGTAAGCCTTTAAAACCAGTAGAAACCATTTGTTATAGATTTCATGAGAAAGGCCACTTTGCCGTAACATGTCCAACTAGGCTAGTAGTGACTTCTCATTCACTAGAAGTTAACTTGGATTCAACTAGTAAAGTTTTATCTCACTTGGTATGTAAATTTCCTACTTCTGATATAATTCCCCTGTCTTTCCTAAAGGAAGATTATGTAGGTCTCAACAAGCAAGAGGACGTGGATTCAAAGTTAAAACAAGAAGGACTCATCCATGAACCAGACCCAAAAAAAGAACTTAAACCACCTACTAGCAATCCATTAAAACTAGGAGATGTTTTGGTTCAAGCACATGAGGAGGTACAAAATAATTTAAATAATTTAGTGTGCTCATTTTCTGATACTTCCAAAGCCACCATGATATGCTTGTCTAGTCCCAAAGGCTATGAAACAGGTACATCATTTAGCAAACAACCTATGAAGCAGAAGAAGGTGGTCTTAAAGAGAGATGACAAGGCACCACCAAAGGAGGAGTCTTTACTCAAACACCTCTCTGAAGAAGATGGCATTACGATCAGCAGCATCTTACTTCAGGAAGAACCTCCAGGCCAGTCATCAAACAGACCGGACGTTCCACTAGATGCACAAATCGGGCTTCCAAATCAGGTAAGTGGAACTATCTCTTGTTCGAAAGTCAATGATTTGGATATTGTGCATACTGGTTTATTATGCCATGATGTTTTCAAGAAGGACTAGGATGTTTAGATAAATATGTAGGTAATACTACTTGTCTTAGACAACATTTACAGGAAATGTCTGAACTTTTTCCATCTAGAGAAATTGGAATGCATCAAACTGATTTATATGCTGATTATTCCATGACTGCAATAACACACTTGTTTCTTGCCAAAGATGTTAAATTTATGACAGGAACCAAAGATGAAACTTCCATAAGAGACTTACCAAAGGACAAGATCACATTAAGCCGGACCATAGGGGTCATCATATCCTATCTGCCCATAGAGGAACCACCAGATGCACCATGCATCACTAAACCGATATCCTACCAAGGTAAGACTCTAAAGTCCCAAGAGAGGATGAAACCTAACTTGCTCTATATTGGTGCAGGTTATACAGTTTCGAGTTTGAAACCTTTTCAAGAGGGAGGTAATGATATGGCCCTCAAATCCATGGTTCGACAAGAGGTCAACCAAACCTTCCAAACCGCACCTAGGAGACCACAGCGACAAAGGTTCAGTAAAAAGAGGATATCTTAAGAACCAGAAATTCTTTTGATGTGAAACAAATTTTCAAGGATTATAAACTCATCAAGAAATCGCTGAGGCTTGAAATTACCAGAAAAAATCATGGACCAAGGAGATATGGATTTTACAAATAGGAGGTTCTCCCGCACATCCATCTGCGTGTATCAGACCTTAGAAGAGAATATAAGCCCAGCCATGGAGCGACCAAAGACAAAATTGATTATGGACTTAAAGAGGGATATTTTATGGATCCAAAAAGCCAAGAATCATGAGAAATGGATGTCCGAAATTAAAGATATAACCAATCTCCCAAAACTGGTTTTTGGGAGCCAGCTAAGGATATATTGGAAAATCACTTCGGCCAAACATCTCCAAACCGAGATTACTCAACTAAGGTACGTCCCACACGCCTCAAAACTTCCAGAGGACACATCCAACGATCCAGGAGAGCCCTGCCTGATTTTACCATGCACCAGCAAGCATGGAAATAAGAAAATCTTCATTTTGAATGACTTGCCTTTTTTGGATTTATTCTTGCTTGGAGTAGTTGAGGACCAATGGCTCCTTTCCTTTGAACCAGAAGATATCAAGATCAATCTGAGTTTATTCAGCAGCCAGAGACTCCTATTTCGTGGATACAAAATCAAGATACCAAGATACAAGATCAGATCTTCCAAATGGCTACAAATCAACCTAACGGCTAGTTTATTGAAGACAAAGACCATTAGATTTATTTTCGTGTATTTTCTTTCCTTTCTAGAGTATTATAAAGTTGTAGCAGTCCCAGTGACGAGTCTATATAATCTCAGGTCATAGTTCATTGTAGAGCACCCTTTAGCATTGAAAGTAATAAGAAATCGTTTTTGTTTTTAACAAAGTTGTGTAATATTTGTTGTTAGTTGTTTATTTCTAGGTGTGAGATTCACTTGGTGCTATTGAAGCCACGTCCATAGACTCTTGTGAGATTCAAGTCAGTCTGTTCGTCCATTGATTGAGAGGTTCAATCTTTATCCATCGATCTATTCCATCCACCGGCTTATTTTGAGAGCAAATAAATCCAGCAAACTGTGCTCCATTGCATCCATCACTTCGACCATTCCTTTTATCTTTTTGTCTCATTCATACCTTCTGATTTATTCTTAGTTTAACTGATATTCAATTAATTTGCATTCGTTTCAGGTACAGCTTGTTCCACCAGCCTTTAATCGGGTTACGTCGACCATTAGATCATATTGTGGATTGACCATCGCTTTGGTCCAGAAGTTTATAAGCCTTTTGTCATCCTAGGCTTGTATCAGAGGGCTATCTTAAAACTTAGCTTACGACTACCTTGGTCGATTCTTAGCTTAATCCTTTCAACTTATACGCAATGGAAAATTGTTTACTTAACCATTGGACTAAATCCAATTTAATATTGTTCGGTCGAATCACCTCAACAACCAACTAGCTTAGATGTTGATCCTAAACCCTACCAAGTCATACGCATCCAAGTTTCCATTCACCTAGGCCATTCTATATAGGTCTATGTAAGTATTGCATACCTATGCAACATCCACGGAGCTTGTTAGATCATCGGTCCAGCTGATTTGGCTGACAGAGCTAGTACATCCAGCTTATCGAGCTGAGCTAACACCGAGCTATTCCCAGCTGAGTGAGCTAGTACATCCAGCTCATCAAACTAATACACTTGAGCCGAGCTAATATCAAGCTGTTCCCATCTGATTGAGTTGGTACATCCAACTCATCGAGCTTATACACTTCGACCAGCTGCCTTGAACTCATTTCCACCTCCTTGTACATACATGAACCCTTCTCTTTGGTACTTAGCCATTCAACCAACCATCCCCACTGAATAAGTAACCTTTGAGAAGTCTTCATCCGCTAAGGATATGCATCTAGCCTCTCCTTGGCTCTTGCACTATCCAACATTCTTTTGCCCTATAGGATATAGTACCAAGTCCATCTTCTGGACTAACAATGCCCATCAGATCCTAAGTCAATCAACCAACCACCCTACATGACCCAGAACTGATGAGTCTTCAACCTTACCTAACCGGCCATGGAAATTTTTACCAAACAAGCCGATCTGTCTTGATCTTAAGACCGGTGTATCCTCTGATCAAGTCATTACCACCAACCGGCCTATTGCTCGTGGATTATGGCCGTCAGATCCCGAATGTGATCAGTCCATAATCAGCCGTAAGGTATCCATCGAGTATAACCGTTTGTGGCAGTTACCCGATCCAAATGCTCTAGCAGTAAACCTATTCCACGGCCCAACTGCTCATGGTAGTTATCCAGAATATCTATAACTGCTCGTATCAGTTACTCAACTCAACTGCTCTCGACAGTTTCCCATAACTGACAATAGCAGTTACTTGATGAAGGACGTGTCTCTTCATTCTTGGTAGGGATCATTGTTCCTCAGATCCAGAGACACATACCCGGATTCCTTGCATCAAACTAGCTTGTTTCGATCCCATGATCCACCATGATTAACTATCTGATGTGTAGCATCTAACTATCATCCCACATGGACTAGTTAGATCAACTAAGATCCGACCCCTTCCTTAAGGTATTGGATCCTTATAGCACATCACAATATATTTCCTTCAAGGGGCATATCATGTTTGGTCATGATCATTCCAACAAGAGACAAAAAAGTAATCCGGGAAATAATCATAAATCAATTACCTTATACTAGATCATGTAAGATCATGAGCGACCTTGCTCCTCAACACATGCTTTAATCAAGCCTTATAATGTTAATATCCATGATAAGATCCCTCCATTGGTCGCACATCTCTTTCCTTGAACTCCCATGAATCTACCTTTCCACACACATCTGCCCTAACGGCTGCCTTGGCCATGGAGAATGAATTCCGGCCTTCTCTATTTTTTCCTAACCATTTGCTTGTATTCTAAGGCTCTCAAGAAGTCCTAGGGTGATGTCAGCAATGATCAAAACCCATCCATGGGTCGTACATAACTTCCCCATCGATTGCCCACAAAACAGTCTCCTTTTTGCCTTCGTGCGCATCTTGGCCTTGGATTGTTCAATTCGGCCATATATCATTTTATTTATGTGTTTCTTTGTGTTTCAGGGTGTAGGAGGAAACCCTGGCGTTCCCGGTGCCTCCAAACCCACGGAACTTCCCTCCTTTTATGGGAGAAGGACTAGTTTCTTTTCTAACGAACGCATCCCTTCGGTATTAATTCTGGCCATTGATTTAATCAATGGTTTAGATCGAATCCTTCGCCCATGGCAGTTACTAGACGCCCCTAAATGCTTCTGGACAGATTAGAATTAAGCCCAATCCAATTATCCAAGCCCCTGATACAGTGGGAAAAGGCCATGGATCCATAACTGACCTTGGACCACCTACCAACCCCACAACCAACCAGACCCAACTGCCAAATACCCAAACACTCAGTCCAGCTGAGTTGAGTTGACTCCCAGATGACCCAGCTTAGTGAGCTAGTCTTCCAGCTGATCAAGCTGGCGCTCTCTACTTGAGCTCAACCCGATCTTCGCCTAGCTGATATTCACTTCGTCTAGCAAGTGTGAGCTGGTCAGTGACTGTCCAACTAGTGTGATTCTGGTATTCAGCTTGTTTGAGCTGTCCAGTGAGTGTTCATCTGGTAACTCAGCTTCTACAGCTTGCCAAACCCTTTCGTTTAGCCTAATACTTATGGCTAAGTCCCTTGGTCCATTCCTGACTTGATTTAGTCACTCATGATCATTTATGATCATTCTTCCATCCTATCTTGTTCATAATCATCTCTCATGATTTGAATCAAGACAACCACGTTTTTATTGAAATGTATAGGCCTTATGTGAAGCTCCTAGATCAATTTCACCCTTCTATCCAGACCTTGGGACACTTTCCTTGAGGTCCCTTGACCAAATTGCTTGTTCCCCCGTCCTAGGTACATCCCTCCAGTCCCTTCGAGGATTGGGAATGCTACAAGTCTCCCCCACTTAATAGGAATTTGTCCTTGAATTCGGTGGTGGTTATACCTTGTATCCCAACTAAGTTTTCCAGCCGAACTTAGTCTCATCTTTGATATAGAAAGAATTAGATTGGTTCTTTACAACCAAATGTCTGCATCTTGCCCCATGATCCTTCTCACCGATCAATTCCTTGACCAGCAACACAGCTAGTCTCCCCCACTTGGAAGGATAGTAACTTTAATCGAGACCAAGTGGTCAATCTTTGTTTAACTTAATGAGCCGTCCCAACTTCCCATGTTGCGGTCAGAACGTTCACCAAGTTCATATCCCTTATGTTTATGTTTCTCTTAGACTTCTTCATTCATTGACCAATCATCCCTCCGGACTTGATTATATATTCCAGACCCTGGTTTCCTATATACTTGGTCATAGCCTTATGATTTCTCTCTCTAGAACATAATCACGCATTTCATGATCCTAGTTCATCATGACTAAATTGTACATCATAATCAGACGACTAGATCAATCCCAGTCCCTAAGACACTTGTTGTACCGCTCGAGTTCTAGAGGATTTATTCCCATCCCTAAGCAACTCGTTGTACTAGTCAAGTCTTAGTGGATATGTTCAATGTTTAGGCTGCTTGATTTACTGCTAGTCGTTATCATAATGATCTCAACCTTTACTCCTTCATGGACCATCATGCACTATGATCAAGCTCTTTCCAAACTTGATCAATCCCTTAATCCAACCACAATTTTTCCAGCTTGGTAATTGATAGGGTTTTATATTTACCACTTTTAGGCCATAATATCAGCCTTATTTAGAGTCTATTATATGCTTCTAGTGTTGTACTAGAGTGTTTTCAGGTTCAGGTACGTTATGGAGTACTTTGGTGATTCTGGAGCTGCTTCAGATGCAAAACTACGTAGATGTGTCAGAATTTTATCTATGGATGGATATTTTACTACGGCGATTGTGGTGAGATTTTGACACAAGATAAATATTTGAGTTAGCTTTCCAATGCCAACTGTTTGAGGTCCATATGACGGTTAGATATAAAGTTATGCCTGATTTATTGAAGAATGATCTATCTGCCTCGCGAGAGGAAGCTGTCGAGAAGATGAATGAGTGTCGATCGAATGTGATGCCAGAATACAGCCCACATTTTTTTATGGCCGAATTAAGCCCATAAGCCATCACAAATTACCAGAATATCCTTGCATGACTTTAAACCCTATTTATGTGTTTCTATGCCATTGTTGAAGCAACAAGCTTTATTTTATTCATAGTTCTAGGTTCGGAGAGAGAGAGGAGGAACTCCTTCAGAGTTATCCTGGAACTCCTTTGGTTTCATATTACTTTCTATTTTATATCTATTCAATTTATGCTTTCATCTATCATGTCTGAGTAGATATATCTGCTAGGTTTAGGTTTTCTAGGGTTTTAATGGATTGGCCAAGCAATAAAATTGCTCGGATGATTATTAGATCTATCAATAGGATTGTTCGTGATGCTTGTTTCTAGAGTAATTAATTAGAAGCCTGATCATAGGATAATTAGGCGCACGTGAGAGGATGGTCTATTACATGCATATAATCCTGCGGAGTGAGGTTGTTAGAAGCAAACGAGAGTTGATCGAGGAACCTAGTGAACATATCGATTAGGTCGTAATGCTTGACTCAAGTGGCCATCGATCGATGCTAGTTCAATAACGTCGATCGACGGTCAATCCGAGTTCACAACGAGAGTTGGAACAAAAACTTAGTCAATAGATTAGACTCGCAGCGAGAGATGGTTGTCTTTTATATTTGATACCGAGTTCTATGACTAATAACCTTAGCTTCTATCCACTATAATCCTGGTTACCTAAATGGAACCCTAAGTCTAGCAAGCCATCCTTTCATCGAACAACAAACTACTTGATTACTTATTACTTTATATATTATCTGACTTGGCGTAGTGTGAAACTCAAGTCTATTGTGTGAGATATCGAGTCTCACTGGATAAGATCCTTCAGTAATGCAACTGATCTCTTATTTGAGAGAGTTGCTCTTGGGGTAATTTGAGCACATGGCGCCGTTGCCGGGGACTTTGATTACCATTAGATTAGGTGTATGATTTCGTCTAGGTTTTTATTTTTAGTATTACTTACTCTACTCTTCTTTTCTTTTGTTTCAGGTACATATATCTTAGTACCAGGAAGCAATGAGAAGATGATTTTTGGGCTCTATAGATAAGGAGTCTACTGATTCACGCAAGATCCATAAGTCTAAGAGGGCAGTCGACACCCTCCAAGCAGCGATCAACAGTGAAGAGAAACGAGTATCGATCAAAACCAACACCTCTTCGTCGATCGATACCAACACTATGACGTCGGTAGACATCAACTCCTTGTTATCGATCGACACTACTTGCGTGAAGACAGAGAAGGTCGATGTAATAATACTGAGTTTTGAGAGGAATGGGGTTACGAGATGAACAAGGTCGCACTCGCAATAGTGCATGCCATTTGATTTATGCACAGGGGACTGCAATCCCTGATGCTACTGACGCTGCTGTGAATGCTAAGTATGAACGAAAAAAGACACTTAGAGACTACAACAAACCTGAAGAGTTCTACGCTAACAGCTGTGAGATGCGTCTTTCTACACTCCAGAGGAATGATTTTGAGCTGAATCTTGCATATATCTCTCTTGTGGGTCAACATCCCTTTCATGGAATTCCTCATGAATATCCCCTTAACCACCCTGAAACATTCGAAGATCTAGCGTCGACCATTAAGAACAATGGATTTTTGAAGACTATTGCTTCTGCAAGTTATTTCCATACTCTCTTGCTAGAGAAACAGCATGTTGGTTCAAGATGTTGTCACCTGAATCTCTCACTACCTGGAATGACATCACAAACGCCTTCCTCAACAACTTTCTCTTTGATGCTGCAGAAAATCTAGAGATCGAGATGGAATCTATGCTGAGATATATGGTAGAGGATGATGAGCAACATGGATCTGAGCCGAGCAAAGCTGAAGAAGCTGATATTGTTTTGATCTAACCTCAGCGTCAATCGACACTAAGACATCAACGTCGATCGACGTTAAGATCTCAGTATCGATTGACACTAACCCCTGTTCTCGATCAAAACCACTTGTCATCCATGAAAGTTTGAGTTGTCTTCAGGACATTGCAGACTCAACACTGAAGTTTGATTAGTCGATTATAGAGGATTTTTTGGAGCTAGAGGATGAGAAACAGCCTGAAAATTTGGGTCTGGACTTGGAGATGACGATCAGCACACTTCCGGAAAAGATCTGGAGAATTCACCAAAGGCTAAGATCGATCAACACCACCCACCCGACATCGATCAACACTCGTTTTTGGACGAACAGCCAAGTTACATGATTGGACCGATTGAGGAGAGAATGCATGCGTCCAAGACCTCACATCTTGCTGTCCCTAATTATCAGAGACCACCTATTTGCACAGAAGAAGTTAATTGGTTTCACAAAAGAGTGAAAATAATACATGACCCTGTGAAGTTTGTGGTTCCAAGCACTGTTTTTGAGGTTGAATTTCCTATTCCACCAGATGGAAGTGTGCATATGGATCCCTAGGTATTTGATGATCATACAGAAGATTCTCTGCGAGGGTTGAGATTTACAACCAAAGTCGACAAGGGCCGCATAGAAGCAGTATCGAATGACATCGACAAGCCGGTATCAATCGACACTACCACTGCACCATCGATCGACACCCATTGCGAATCATAGAGTTTGAAAAGTGTCGAAGTCTTTTTGATGAACGCAACCACAGGAAATCAGACAAGTCTGGGAGAAAGAAGAGGAAGAATTGGAAGAAGAGAAAAAGCATCAAGTATGGTCCGTAGTTGTCATTGATTCCCCACTTCTCAGATTGTGTTAGGAAATACAGAGTGCGCAGCAGATGCTTCTCACAACCGTTTGCAATGCTTCGAGCACTCCTTTATTGCTGAGATGATAGATAATGGAGAAGAGTCTAAGGAAATCAATAAATACGTACCATCTTGTCCTCATTGTAAATCTCAGTGAGGACTTGTTCACTACATTGTCTCCTGACCTCTCACTAAATCTGCAATATATGTGGATATAAATTTGTATTTCATCCATATATAATATAATTTGATATGCGGTAGTAAGAAAACAAAACCAATTTGGGTGCTAATGCCGTTCATCGCAGACATGTGTTGTTCCTTGGTGGTACCGTCTCCAAGAAAAGTTCTAGCTCCGATTGTGAAGGGATCTCTACATATGAATTGGTACTTCGAGACGTCCTCTACTCCGGACATTACATAGTCTTGGCTCGGTATTCCATTCATGGACACTCATCAGCATCTCTATGTCAACATTGGTGACTATGTTGTGAGGTGGGCGTGTGTCGCCGTCTGGCTCTAGCATCCACAGCGGTAGTTGAAACATAGCAAGAAGAGGTGTTTGGGTCGTAAGGTTAATACACCTCTTACATGAGCCTTCAGTGATTCGATGAGTTCATTTTCCTGGGCGAGTATTGTGACAACATATCCCGTGGACCCAGGCTCACAGCCCTGTAGGGCACCGACCCTAGCCCCTCACTGTGGAAGGAAACACATCCACATCCACCGGTAGGTTATTGGTACGCTTGGCGTTACTCGAACCCAAGACCTCACACTTTAACAACTCTCTCACAGGACAAGCTGTCACCAATTGAACTATCAATGGATGACAGCTTGTCCTGTGAGAGAGTTGTTAAAGGGTGAGGTCTTGGGTTCGAGTAACGCTAAGTGCACCAATAACCTACCGGTGGATGTGGAGGCGTTTCCTCCCACGGTGAGGGGTTAGGGTCAGTGCCCTGGCTGTGAGCCTGGGTCCACGGGACGGGTTGTCACAAGTATATCTTGAGGCGAAACTGTTCGATCCTAATCAAAGCTCCATACACCCGCTGGGATTTCGACCACTGTCTCTTATATATTCATCATCAGTTCCACGTCTGCCGTCGTGAGAATGTTATGAGGTGGATGTTTTATGTCATGTGACTCCAGCATAGATTCAGGTAGCCGCTATGTCAACACCAACGGGTTTTTTGAAGGAGTCTCAAGTTCTTCACGCACAAGAGAGTGAAGGAGTCGAGCTGTTCATTGTTTCTGACAACTATATAGTGTTCCAATTCATAAGGATCTCCATTGAATCTCCACTCACCATCGTCTGTTTTCTCCAATTGACCACTTCGTATAGGGACTAGTTGCCCTATCTATCCAAGAATGAAAGCATTTCACTGTTACTATATAAAGTTATTATCCCCTGATGGTCTCCATTAATGCCCCATGTTTTAAATAAAATTAAAGTGGTCCCCAAATAATAAAATATATCCTAATATAATAAACCTAAAATTACATTAAAAAAACTCGAGCTCTTGATTCAACCAGCGAATGGAAAATATTTCCTTTGGTTTTATTTTTTATCCGGTGAACATTTGATGTTGATGTATAGACGAGAAAGAAGAAGGATGTATTTATAGCGAATTTCGGGGTATGAATCCAGAATTATATACACTTGTACGTAAAAAGCGTATCTTCATAATATCATATCATATATTGCAGTCTACCAAGTCGTAGGCTATGATCATGATATCTATGCCTGACACAAAATCCTATTTTCTCATAAAAACCGAACAGCATCTCCGAGTAATACAGTAGCCATTCTTCTTATAGCCACACATACCACCACAATATCTTTCTCCTATTGAATATTTATATTATTTTACGGTAAACCAAATATCAAATTTTAAAATTGGTGATTAATCGGCTTCGGTTTCCGATTCAATTTCTAATATGTGTTCTTCTTACAACATCTTACTGTCAACTATCACATTTCTATGAATCATACTCTCCCTAGACTAAACCTTAATCAATAATTCAGCGTTTTCAGTCTCAAATCCATTGCTTCTTTTCGTTGTTTTTTAATTCCGACTAGATCATGTCTTTTTAGGTGCGAGAAAGTCTTCCAAATTGTATAACTGAGATTCTGATCGCCACTGCACATATAAATTAACATTTGGTGAGTAGTCGTCTCTTTATCCTCCTCACCACCCTAGTCACTGAATTGGGATAGCGGGAAGACTCATTACTATCATTCTAAAGTTTCTTTTTTCAAGTTGTACATAATCTATATACAAACTCGAAAAACATGAAATTGATTGTAAAGAGTTCTCATGCTACCTCATTGCAGCCAACACAGAACACGACGAAAAAAACAATGGCATGTATAAGCGTTAATGAAGCAAGTTGCTATATATAGCGATGTTATAAGCATTAAACCCATTATATACCAACACGATGAAGAAAACCCAATATAAGCCTTAAACCCATTGTAATGGCTAACATGCTTTCAGGGTGCAGCCCATTTCCATCTCCACTTATGTGAGACAAATATCCGGCTTTGTTAGTGTTTTCGATAATTCGGTCTGAACAGAACAATCATCAACCTTCAATCCTTTTATTTTCTAAATAATCAACCTAAGACTCAAATCAATGGTTGGCAGGAAGAAATTTATATATGATTCAGAGTATGTTACGATAAATTGCATGCGAACATGCAAATTTTGAGCTGTCAAAATCAAATAAATGTTTGTTTCAGAAAGAAAAAATAACTGGCTACAGAGAAAGACAATAGGTATGTTGTCGCTTGTCCAGGTTAATCCCATCATTTTACGCATGCCTATCAACCAGTTTGCAAATTAATAAAAATAATGCACACTTACCCAATTTCCACAGAGAATTAGTATATTCACCTGGAAATTATCAAAAATACTACTTTTATTGTATCACTTTTCATGTTTATTTTAATCACTTTTACTATAATTTTTTAAGAGAAAAAAACACATTTATAACCCTTGAATTAATTAATCTAAAACTTAGAGTTTATAGTTGAGAAATAGTGTAGAGTTTAAGAATGTAAAATTTAGAATTTTAATTAAATTTTAAATGAAATTGCTTCTTAACAAATTGTATTTTTGAAAATGTCTTTTTAATAATGTAAAAACTTTATTTAGTACTTCCCCGACAACCCTGATCCCCTTTTGTTACTGTGACTTTATCACCAACTCCTCATCGCTACACAGTCCGGAGAATATTCTCTCTGCAACAGAGTTGCTTGCAATATCGATAGCATGTAAATTCAGACATGTCCTAGTAACATATCTATTTTCTTCTTCTCTTTCCCTTAGTTTGTCTTATCCATAGATTGAATTCATCTATTCCCAGTTCTCATGTACACCAATCACACTAATTGGATCCCTGGGTTGGGCGTGTTTATTTGAGAGATTGATGTTCATTGTAGACTCAAAATCTATGGCGGTTTATTGACTTCCCTGTCAGGTCCAAGCTACAAAGATAATTATCAATCAAAAGGCAGCCAGCATGAGCAGCTCAAGCTTCGAGCTATTGATTGTACGGTACCATTATTTTCCTTTTTGTTCCTTCAAAATTTTAATCAAAGTTTTGAGTTTTTGCTTAGTTTCTTTTTGCGTCCTCATTGCACTTGAATATCATCGTTGAAGACTGAAACCTTTAAGATTTCTATTCTTAGGGAAGGAAGCTCAAAGAAGGTCTGGGACGACGTTTTTAATGCGTTGAGAAAGGTACTGAGAACGCGAGGACTAGAATATTCAACGTGGAAATTACACAAAGGAAAGTTGTTGAGCTCGTGAGAACCATTGTTGGGGTTTTTAGAAACTTTTCACTCTCTTTGTGTTATGCATTGACCTGGAGAATTGTATGTTTGTTAGTAAAGAGGAAGATTCCATTTTGAAAAGGATCTTCTTTGGACTCAATCTTCTTTAAGCAAGATTTTCCTTTTGTAGTTACTTTAAATGTAAAAAAAAAAAAGTTACTTTAAATGTATTTGCGGTTGAACATGGTATTTTGGATAATGTAGAATGGTGTATCCACTGTAGTTTGATATATTAATATTGTTCATGATCTTTAAACATGATGTATATGTGGTTGTAATATTTCTGTTTGGTCAAGGTAAATGACTTTTTTCCGGGCCCGAGATGTTCTAATGACCCTTCTTAAGTGATATTGACTTCTTTCCAAACTTCTTGTATAATTCTTGTAGGGATTATGCTTTAATAGTATAAATGAAATAGAGTTATAGAAACATACACATGAAAATTTTAATTTTATCAAAAAACATAATGATCACAAGTTATGTAAAACATAGATACTGGATTCTACTGTTTCATTGAATCTTGGTTAAATCGTATGAATTGTACTATTTTATAGAATTTAAAACATAGAAACCAGATTTCATTTTACTTAAGAAACACAAAAATATGGAAATTTTAAGATTTGGAAAAAAATATTCTAAACTATTTTGGAGAGATTTAAGGAACATTGTGATTAAGAATTTGACAGAACTCAAATTATACTGGCTGTAAACGGAAGATTGGCTGCTAGATTACATAATTCTGCTAAAGTAGAATATAGTTACGAGGGCAGATAACACAATCACAGTCTCGTAAATAGATGTAATAGGTATTGGATATTTGGGGGCAGTCCACCTATTACGCTATGTGAGACTGTAAATTTTTTTTCATTCATCCTACTTTATTGTGTGTAATTTTTAAAATAAAAAATAAAAATGTTAGAGGTGCGAGTCAAATATAGCAATGGTTAGAACCAGGGGCGGACAGACGTTGTGGGATATGGGGTCATGTGCCCCCTATTTTTTTCTCAGGTATTTGAATTAATTTAGTTAAAATCTTAATGGAAAAATAGTAAAAGTTCCCCTGAATCATTTTAGGGAAAATTGAAAAAATGAGATACTCACAACTTATATTTGTCCCAATAGGACTTTTAGGCGATTATTTAGGTAAATAATATTTATATTTTTTTCAATACCATTATACCCTTTGATTAATCAAATTAATCTTAATTTTTTTAAAATATTTTGTAATTGCTATGTTTTATTAAAAAGGAAAAAAAAAGAAATATTGTGGGAGAGAAAACATGGAAATTTTATTGTGCCAGATTTACTTTAGATATATGGTAGATGTTGGAAATAAAATAACTAAAATATGGAAACTTTCATTTAGAAATTTAGTTGGAATACATAAAATACGTAGATTATAACGATGAATAGTAGGAGAGATATATATTCTTCCTTAAGTAGACTCAAGGTTTATAGTTAGAACATGTTATGAAACATAAATAAGTTAAGTTACGCCATAGAGTAAACTTTACAAAACATGTATTCGAGGTAGATGTAGATCACCGATATCTCGCTATAATGCAATCGAACAAATTTTAGTAAGAGTAGAATAACTAATATTTTTTTTTTATGTTTTATAACCAAGTTAGATCATTGTAACGTACTTTATATTCCTGTTCTAAACTAAATAGACTATCAAAATGAGTATTATATGCTTAGGTAGAATATAAAATAAAACATGGTTACACAATTTATTTTAAGGAAAAAAACATAAAGATAGTCTTACTTATGTTTTCAATAGTTTTCATATTTTTTGAAAATTTTGAAAGTTCAAATACTATTTTTTTTCTACTGTAAAAGGTTAAACATGTCTAAAAGTGGTCTAAACGATCAAAAATCCTAATATGACAAATAAAGCTGAGAGTGTCCCATTATTCTAATTTTCCCCAAATTCTAAGAGCAGAATAAATAAGAAATTTTTGTTTATGTTTTATAACCAAGTTAGATCATTGTAGCGTACTTTATATTCATGTTCTAAACTAAATAGACTAACAAAATGAGTATTCTATGCTTAGGTGTAGGGGTGTTCAATCCGGATTTCAGTTCGTTTTTTTCGGTTTTTTCGGTTAGTAAAATATAACTACAATTCTAAATCCATATTTAGTTCGGTTTATATACTGTCGGTTTTCGATTTATTCTGTTTTATACCAAAAGACATAATATTTAGTTTGAGATCCCGTTATATACATTTTAGAGTCATGTTGTTCATACAGTCATTTATTAAAAAAATATTATATGTTCACATAAAACGTTTTCACTAGTTTCTATCCATCAAATTGATAACCTTCACTTCAATTTAGTCAATGCTAAAAGAAAGCAAAAAGTTTAAAGACAAAGACTAAGAAAATAACAAACTTAGGTTGCGATGAATTAGTATTTAAATATAATTCAAGTATTTTTCAAATTAGAGCTTCTTTATTACTATATAAATATGATATATTAATAAAAATTAACTTATATAGCAAATAGATTATCATGGTTGTTATAAAATGTATACATATTTACATATTTTTACTTTTGATCGGTTTTGTTCGGTTTATTCGGTTTAATCGTTTATAAACCAAACCATATCCTACGGTTTTTTAAATCATATCCATTCGGTTTATATGGTATATACCAAAACCAAACCATATTGTCTATTTTGGTTCGGTTCGGTTCGGTACGGTTCGGTACGGTTCGTTTTTACCATATTGAACATGCCTACTTAGGTGGGATATAAAATAAACAATGGTTACACAATTTTTTTTTTGAAAAAAAAAACATAAAGATAGTCTTACTTATGTTCAAATAGTTTTAATATTTTTGAAAATTTTAAAAGCTAAAATACTATTTTCTAGTATAAAAGGTTAAAACATATACAAAAGTGGTCCAAGAGATCAAAAATCTTAATAGGACAGATAAAAGTTGAGAATGTCCCATTTTCTAATTTTTTTTTTCATTTTTATTAACTTTGAGGTATCCCGGATCTATCTATATTCTCACAAACCTCCTTTTAATTCCTTATTTTTATTAAGTTAAAATAAAAAAACAAACTAATGTGTAACTAAATATTAATGAGAAATTATAATTGTATAATCAAATGTAATACTTAGATTTATTTATTACTAATGAGTGTAATCTATATAAGAGATTCAAAATTTTTATGTATTACATTAGTTTCTAAAACGTTTAACATAATAATTAGCATATATATTTTCATAAATAAAATTTTAATACATCAAAAATAATTTAATGTTTGTTTTAAACTTTTTTTATATCATAAACAATAACTTATTATGATTTTTTGAAACACTAAATTATTATGATTTTTTTTCAATTGATGATGCATATAATAAAAATATATGTAAGAAGATTATGTCCGCATGCACAGACGGAACACCTAGTTATAAATTAATTTTAAATTTAAATTTAATTTAGATTTAAATTTCTATCTTAATTAATTTATTTTTTGATTATTTAATTTTAATAAATTAATTTAATTATTATTTTAGTTACTTTATTTTTAATTATAGCATTATATCTATATCATTATAAAACATTTTACAACTATAAAAATAAGCCATGAAAAGTACATCATAAAACATATCAAATGTTATAAGAGACTATCATATAGCTGACGATTAACGCTATAATAAGTCCATATATCATAGTATTGAAAAAACGCTACGATAGAGGGAGGGTGTATTATAGATGCGGATCACATAATGTTTATGGAAATGCTACGAAAATCATATGAAAGCATTTTCAGTGTGCTACTATGATAAATCTTGTAGTGTTATCGGTGTGTTGATGAAAATTTCAAATTGTAGATAAAAGAGGAAGATGAAAATGACTGAGTAAAACAAGTATTTTTGAAAAGAAAAGAATAACGGTACTTTTGTGAATAATTTGAATTTCTAGGGTGAATAGGGAAAATAAAAGTTTAAAAAAAACCATGGGTTGCTTTTGGGGTTGACAATGGTTTCCTATATATATAAATAATAGTTCGTTTTATATTAACATTTTTAAAATAATATATTATACTCATTTAATTTTTGAGTTATATAAAAAGAATGTTTTTTATTTAACTTGCATGTTTAAATATTAAACAATATATATACTTTCCTTTTTGATAATAAGGTATTTTGGAAACAAATATTAACAAAAATGAAAGTCAAATTTCGTTTTTGTCATTAGATACTATTCATATAGAAAATATATTTCTTTTTAGATAATAAGGTAATTCGGAAAAAAATATAAATAAATAAAATGTATTACTGATGACATTTTAATTATTAAACTAATTAATTAAGTTATCATTGTAATTATATGAGATATATTGCTTTTTGATTATAAGGTGATCTATCTAAACAAATATTAATAAAAAAATTTAAATAAAATATATTAATAATAACATATTAATAATTAAATGAATTCATTTTTTTTTGTCATCAATGAATTCATTAAGATTATCATTGTAATTATAAAAGATATTACCTTTTTGATAATAAAGTTATTTGGAAACAAATATTAAAAAAGTAAAATAAAATATATTAATAATTAAATTGATTCATTAAAATTATTATTGTAATTGTTTTTTCTAATAGTTAACATGAGCGCGACACGTAGGAAACTAACTTCTCAAATAATTTGTAATGATTGAAATTAGTCCAAATTTCAATGGCATAAATCATAAGCATATTAAGATTACAAAGTAATATCATAGATTGACGATTTTTCTTTTCTTCAAATGATGATATTAATATTTTGTTAATTTTTTTTTATAAATTGTAATGATATTTATATTTTCTTAAACTAGTTTATAAATAATCATATAAGACTTTTTAAAAATAATAAAAAAAGTTGTAATTAAAAATTCAAATTCCGTGGATACAAATAATACTTCAATAAAATTGATATAAAAGTTAAATTAATTAACATTACATGTTATCTATAGAAACAAGAATTAATTAGATATCATATATCAAAGCTTAGGTATATCTTAGCTTTAGTTATCTATAGAAATAAGATTTTTAATGTATATCTTGCGTTTAGTTATTATCTAAGGTGATTTTATTATTTTCACATTTTCTCTCATATATAAAGAATTGTCCCTGCATATCAGTTTTTCTAGGGTTTTCATAACTTGGTTGAATCGTCACAGTGTATTGAGGCAGTTCTCAATCTTCATGGAGCGTAAGAGAATTGCGTTTGAGAAAGGATGGGACAATATACAAATTGGAATCACTGCGCTGAAACGGCAGTCTGAAGGTCTTCCGGTGCCTGAACTTACACCTCAGCATCTTCTAGATCTTTACACGACTGTCTACGGAATGTGCGTCCAGCAACCTTTTAATGATTGCTCGCGCCAGATTTATCAAAAGTATTGTGAATCAATGGAGGAACATATGAACTCAACCGTCTTGCCTGCTCTCATTGAGAAGCTTGGCGATGAATATGTGCTGCTGCGAGAGCTGGTTGAAAGATGGTCTAACCATAAAAAGTTGATTAGACACCTATCTTATATCTTCCATTATCTTGACCGTCGCTTCACTGTTGAAAGATCACTCCTATCAATTGAAAAAGTTGCCGTGGGCTGCTTCCGTGACCTGGTTTATTACAAAATACAATGCAAGGTTAGAGAAGTTGTACTAGCCCTAATCGATAAAGAGCGAGATGGTGAGGATATTGATAGGAAGCTGATGAAAGGAGTGTTAGAGTTTTACGTAGAGATTGGAATGGAAAGATACAAGCAAGATTTTGAGAGCTTTATGCTTAAAGATACAGCGTCTTACTATTCTCGCAAGGCATCAAGTTGGATTCAAGAGGATTCTATAAATGATTATATTTTCAAATCTGAAGAGTGTCTAAAAAAGGAGAAGGAGAGAGTGAGTCATTACCTTCACTCTAGCAGTGAGCCAAGTCTGGTTAAGGTAGTAAAACATGAGTTGTTTGTTGTTCATGAAAATCAGATTCTAGAAAAAACGCACTCAGAAAAGCAAATCGGCTTGGGGACTCTTGCAAAGATATTCAAGCAGCATGTCACAGACACAACTATTAATGCCAAGGAACTGGTTCTTATCAGAAAAGTAATTGAGTTACATGAAAAATGCATGGTCACTGAGTGTCTCGAGAAACACACCCTCTTTCACAAGGCTTTGAAAACGGCACTCGCTGGAAATGATGAATTACTGGCAACGTTTTGCGACAGAATTATCTTGAAAAAATGGGGAAGTGAGGAGCTGAGTGACGAAGATATTGAGAAGGTGGTCATGTTCCTTGCTTATGTAAGTGAAGAAAAAGATATTTTTGCAGAGTTTTACAGGAAGAAGCTGGCCCTTAGGCTCTTGTTGAATCGCGGTGTTAGTGATGATCAAGAGAGAAGTATCCTTACAAAGCTCGAGCAACAACATGGTGGACAGTTTACTTTTAAGATGGAGAGAATGGTGACTGATTTGACATTGTCAAGAGAAAACCAAAACAGCTTCAAAGAGTATGTAGCAAATAACCTTGTTGCGAAACCAGGGATTGGTTTGACCGTAACGCTTCTTACCACCGGTATTTGGCCAAGTTACAAAACGTTTGGCATTAATCTACCTAGTGAAATGGTCAAGTGTGCTGAAGTTTTCAAAGAGTTTTATGAAACGAAAACTAAAGGAAGGAAACTTACATGGATCCATTCAGTGGGAACTTGTCACATCATTGGAATGTCTGATGAAAAACCCATTGAATTGGTTGTGTCTACTCACCAGGCTGTTGTGCTTCTACTTTTCAACACAAAAGACAAACTGAGCTACAATGACATTCAAACTCAACTGAATGTAAGCCATGAAGATTTGGTGTTGTTGCTTTATTCCTTGTCATGTGGTAAATACAAGGTTCTTATCAAGGAGGCAGCAACCACAGAGAGTGTTTCCAGGACTGATGTTTTTGAGTTCAACTCCAAATTCACCGCTAGAATGTGCAGAGTAAAGATCCCTCTCCCTCATGTTGATGACAGGAAGAAAGTGATTGAAGATGTCAATAAAGACAGGCGCTATGCAATTGATGCTGCCATTGTCAAGATCATGAAGGAAAAGAAAGCAGCGGGACATCAACAACTTGTTTCTGAGTGTGTCGAGCAACTTAGCCCGATGTTCAAGCCTGATATTAAAGCAATTAAAATACGTATTGAGGATTTAATATCCAGAGACTATTTGGAGAGGGACATGGAGAATCCTAACATGTTTAGGTACTTGGCTTAGGGAACAAAGAATATATATATTCCTTATCATGAATTCTATCTTTTTAGTTCTGATTTTCTTAAAACTCGGTTGTGCTTTTAATTTGTTTCTTGGGATGCAATTGACCTAGTGGGTTTTGTTACTTCATCAAAGTATTGTGCAACAGCACCTGATTTTTGTTGACGAAGCAAAAACCTAACAAGTTTAGGTACTTGATATTCTCTATGTAATTAATTTTGTTTTTGTGTGTTTGTATCCCTTATTTCTCACGTCTGGCTCTTATACTTAGACTCATAGTAACACCGACACAAACAGAGCATGTCACTGTGAGATGTTCCATATCAAAACTTTCCATGGAGCCAGGTGTGAAAAGTACATATGCATGTTTTACTATGTGATTCTATGAATGAAGAAGCTTTGTTCAGTATAACTAGATATATACTCTTGATCACTTGAGATGTGACAATTGTGTTAAGTATTGGTGTCGTATATGTACAAAGATATATATATATATATAGTAAAAGTAATTGGTACGTGAGAAAGGATCAACTTTTATCTAAATTTGGTCTGATAAGGTAAATCACTTGTGTATTGTCCTCTTATAAATAGCATGACTTTCAAAGAGAAGTTACCATGAAAGACATGATGCATTTTCAGTTGTGAAGCTTAACAAGCTTTTTCACTACCGATTTTTCAATCTACAGACATGTTCCTTCTGAGGGAAAGGAAGCATCACGATTACCATTTACCACCATCTCCTTTGATGTAAAGTTCCTTAACATGCCTCACATTTTGCCTCTCACATTATGGAAATCTATCTTTGGGATCCAGTAATAATAATCAAGGTATTTGCGTTTAACCTAAAGACCTTAATTATATTCCTGCAAAACCAGAACACTTTTCACCTGCAAAAAAAAAAAACAATACTCAGAATATATTCGTTCCTCCTATTGACAAAATCAATTGATTCTAGTTTTTTGAGCTGCCATTTGTACTAATCCATCAGTTTTATAAGGTTATAATAAGACATTATAAAAAAAATTATCCTAAGCTAATTTTTGTGGTATGCATAAGAGAGAAAAAAAGTACCAAAAGAGGGAAGAAAAATATGTTTGTCAAGACGTGTTTTAGAGGTTTAAATATTTTCTGATTTGTATGTTCTTCTTTCGATGCTTTTTGAACTGGTGAGGTTGAGGTTCAATTGTGGAATTTGCATTTCAATGGTCGTTTTCTCGTTAATGAGCTTTCACATAGCTTTTCGTTGCAGTTTTCAGAAGCTAATGTCTTGGTGTTTACAAAATCCAAGCTATTACTCTCTTGTAAAATTTGTGGAAGATGTTTTTGGTGAGAGCTAAAATTTGGAAGAAGATTTTTCACTTAGATTTTTATGGTGAGGTTATCATTTGTGGTCTAAAGGTCGTTTGTGGCTAGTTGTTTCTAAGCTATTTTATTACTCTCTTGTTGGATTCTTATATTGAGATTGCTCTTTGGACTTTTAATCTCTGCATTCTTTTTTCAAATGTAAGAAGAGCATTGATGTAACTCATATTCATTAATAATGGAGTACAATATTGTGGTTTATTGATTCGATTCTGATCAGCTTGATCAGTCTCCAACGCAAGATGTGGAACCCAATAAATAAAAGAGCTAAGCTACTGATCAATGTTTGGCTTAATGGACGGTTTCAAAGTTTAATTGGGGTGATCTATGAAGTTCTAGATAGAGAGAGATGAAGACCTCATGATACGGATTGGAAACAACTTGAACAAGGAAGATGCAACCATCTGAAAGAGTCTAGAGAGGATGAGCTGATTGAACCATGGACGGGTGAGTTAGGTGAACATGAGCATGGCGATAAAGGTGCAACCGCATTGATGCAAAACAGAGAGGAGATGAGGCGAAACATACCTGAGCTCAGTCTGAGCTATGGACACAACTTTCCTCGTTCAAGTGGGTCTTAGGAACATAACAATCAAGTCATGAAAGAACTGGATCAGGCCAAAATTGAAGATAGGCGAAACAAGGCTTTTTCGGCCCAAAAGAAGCATAATCTTGATCTACTTGTTTCTTGGGCGGGACCAACAACATGTGCACGTGCCAAGGACCATCAGGAAGGTTATCAGTGCCAAGGACCATCAGGAAGGTTATCAATAATTGTTTTGAAGTCATGGACAAGCCTAGGAAGCTGCTGGCTGAAGAGGGGACTTATCAGCCCATGAGAAGAAAGGATCGACCAGCTTGGGCCGTACTTGGTCATTTATAATTTAGGGATTTTTAGTTAGGTGTAACCGAATAGGTCTACATTTTGGTTTTTCTAAACCAATTAGAAATAAGTTTTGGTTTTCCTTTTTAGATTAGAATTAAGAGTTTTCGAGCTAAGGTTTTCTGCATGTTGTATATAATTTGCCAGGAAACCAAATTATTTGGTTAATAACTTAATAATAAACTAATTAAAACCATGGTATGTGAGTTTAAAATTATATGGCTAATAGTAAACCAATTAAAATCATGTTCTCTGGATAGTTAAGTTTTGAACTATCGGGGTTCGGGGAGAAATACTTTTGGAATTGTTAATTCGTTGAGATATAAGTTTATAATTTTCAAATCAGGGATATCTGGCACGAGGTCATACCTTTTGGGGATCTGAAGCTATATGATAGTTTTTGTAGAGAAATAGGTCGACTATATTTCTTAAACAGTTTATAAATAATAATATAAGACTTTTTAAAATCTAACTAAAGTTGTAATTAAAAAATTAAATTCCAGGGATACAAATAATACTTTTTTAAAATTGATATCATAAATTAAATTAATTAAGATTACATGTTATCTATAGAAACAAGAATTAATTAGATATCTATACTATACTAAAAGTTGGTGAACTAGAGTTCTAAACGTGTCCACCTCAGCAAAAAATTCACAGCCAATGAAAAGGCCAAGTCATCGTAAATAAACAAAATCATTCCACGTCAATTTTATTCTTTTGCAACCTAACTCTTCGTCTTCTTCTTCAAGTCGACTTTTACCTTCAGCATTATCTTCTCAACTTCTTCCCCGTAGATCTGTAGTTGTTTCTCATACATTTAGTTTCATTAATTAATTTACCAAGCGTTATGACTCTTTCTCTTTTTCTGATATTGACGATTGATTTATATATAGACAAAAGGATGGCAAAATGTGATTTTCACTTTCTCTCGCCCATTAGATTTCTAGCTTATTGGTTTCAGTCTCCTCCAAAATAATGTGTGGAGTAATTCAGATTTGTTACTGTCAGGTCATGATAATAAATCTGAATCACTCCGCACTTTGTTATATTTTTGTGTGTCTAAATATTGTAGAGATTGTGGATCATTGGATCAACATGGATTTTCAAGGAACAAAATCAGGTAATCTATGACAATATACCTCCTCCTCACTTAAACAAATTCTTAGAAAAGTCATTTGTTGATTAGAAACCAACATCATGCCCTTTGTGTTCTTTCTCTTTACAGATTCTGAATTTTGTTTGTGTATGTTTCCTTTTGCAATTTGAGTTGTCTTCGGGTTTCTTTGCCACAATGGCGACTAAGATTGATTTCTTGTGCTATAAACATCAAGGATAAGCCCTTTAGATCCCTATTTTCGTATCATAATTACCTCTCTGTCTCAGATATCATCAGCAAAATATCAGAGACATTTGACTACTTGGACAACCTCAGCAAAAGAGAGCTTTTGACATAACAAGGCGATGCAATAACCTTTGAATCTGAGGTCAGGATCATTCAATCACTGATAGTGAAGAACAACAACTATCTTCGGTTAATTCATATCAGAATGTTACTTTTGATTTCAGATGGACCGGACTGACCTTGGATCTCCCAAAGTGGAAGCAGTTCTTGACCATGAACATGCAAAAAACATATGTTATTGGAAAAGAAGGACTTACAGATACCATAAAGAATCATACAACGTTTTGTTTCTTTTCATTATGATCTTTTCACACGATATGGGTTTCATTAGTTATGATTGTGATGTTTCAGTTGTATAAAAACCATGGGAGAAGAAATAAAAAAACCATGGTGGATTTTGGGGACAATGAGTACAAAAGCATACTTGTTACATATAATAATTAGATTCCAAAAGGAGGATCAGCAATTGTGGAAGTGGAATACGAGCGAGTCAGGACAAAGTGTTTTCACTGTCTACGACTTACTCATGAAAAACAATGGTGTCCTTTAATAAAGCCGGGAAGAAACAAAGGCAGCGAAAATGTAGAGAGAAACACTACAATGAGAACCCTTCCCCCCTCCCCCCCGATACCAAACACTGAGACTGGTTGTGTTCCATACATGGAGCTTTGGTTAACCCCAATCAAACAGAGAAGCAGAAGACTTAATTACGCTCAGCTATGGAGCGCAACTCAGAAGCTGTAGTGACTCCAACTGGTTCGGTCCCATACCTCAAAAAAAAAAAAACGCAGAAGGTTCAGGGAACTTCAATCCTCTTGGGAATGGTGATAGATTCCATATGGGATACTCATAGACGTCAGGATCGATGTACGAAGATGGTCAAAGAGAATCCAAGCGCAGAAAATATTATTCTCAAACGATTATGAAGCAAAGATTAATAAGAACTTTCTTTCTTATTGATTAAGAAACTTACACAAAACTTAATCTCTCAAATCACTCACACCATTGCCCTTAACCCGACATTGGTTTATATAGCACCAGTAGTTATCCTAATCCTAATAGTAAACACCCATATTTAGATAACTCCTAGATACATATTGATCCTTATCTCTAAAGACCTTAAATCTATTTGGATTAGGATAACTTCTCTCTCAAGCTAACTTCGAGCTTACTCCAACAATCTCCCCCTTAAGCTTGAAGTTCTTTTCTTCCACATCATGTACGCCAATAAGATCATACATTCCTCTGAACTTGGTTCTTCCTAGAGCTTTGGTTAGTATGTCCGCCTTCTGTTCACTTCCGGGTATATGCTCAACCTCCATTAGTCCCTTCTCAACACTTTCTCTTATAAAGTGATACCTTGTATGAATGTGTTTGCTTCGCCCATGAAACACCGGATTTTTAGTAAGGGCTATGGCTGATCTGTTGTCTATACGTATAACTGTCTTCTCGTGTGAAGCCCCAACGATCTCACGCAGCAAGTCTTGGAGCCAAATGGGTTGTCTTGCTGCTTC
This sequence comes from Moricandia arvensis, assembly GCA_905132765.1. NCBI lineage: Eukaryota > Viridiplantae > Streptophyta > Magnoliopsida > Brassicales > Brassicaceae > Moricandia > Moricandia arvensis. Next base: position 108,246 of record CAJHQP010000931.1, read on the forward strand.
TGTACCTGCCATAAACTCTGCTTCACAAGACGATAAAGCTACTGTGTCCTGTTTCTGAGAGCACCATGTTATTGGACTAGTTCAAAGATAGAAAATGTGTCCCATTGTGCTTTTGCCATTATCAGGATCTACGTTATGGCTGCTGTCACTATAGCCCACCAATCTCGTAGCATTCCTTGGCGACCTCTCGAAAGTAAAATAAAGCCAAAAGATGTAGTTCCTTTTAGGTACCTGAGACACTGCTTTATCGCTGTACCATGAGATGCCCTCGGACTAGCCATATATCTGCTTAACACACCCACACAGTAAGAAAGATCCGGTCTGGTATGAAGAAGATATCGAAAACAACCAATGATCTTTCTATACTCTGTTTCGTCGATCTCGTTTTCTTTCTCAGGCCTTGCCAACTTCAGTCCCGACATCATAGGAACGTGTACGGGATTGAAGTCTCTCATACCAGCCTCCTTTAAGATCTTCCTTGCGTACCTACTTTGACACAACGTTATCCCCTTGTTATGCTGTGTCACCTCGATTCCAAGGTAGTAGGTCGGTCAGCCTACCAAGGTCGCTCATTTCGAATTACTAGACATCTCCCCCTTAAATTCGTTAATTGCTGTCATACATGTCCCTGTGACAAATAAATCATCGACGTACACAGCCACAACTAAAAGGCTTCCACCCGTTTCTTTCCTGTATACTGACGCCTCCTTTAAACACCTAGAGAACTTGAGACCAAGCAAAAACTTGTTTAGTTTCTCATTCCAATCTCTAGGTGCTTGTTTTAGACCGTATAGCGCCTTTTTGAGCTTCTAAACCTTGTGTTCGCTTCCTATCACCTCAAATCCTTCTGGCTGTGTGACAGACGATTTCTTTTAGTTCTCCATGTAAGAAGGCTGTTTTTACATCTAAATGATGTATCTCCCATCCATTCGTTGCAGCAAGATTGATCAACAAACGTATCGTTTTTAATCTGGCAACTGGAGCAAAAACTTCCTCGTAGTCTATACCATACCTCTGAACGTATCCCTTAGCTACGAGTCGCGATTTATATTTGTTGATGCTTCCATCCGCGTTCCTCTTTATCTTGAAAACCCACTTCAGACCTAATGGTTTTGCTCCAGCTGGAAGGTCTACCAGAGTCCATAAATCTAACTTGGTTATAGAATCTATCTCATCTTCGCAATCTTGTAGCCACTCTTTGTACAGCTTAGCTTCCTCGAAATTTCTTGGTTCGTTATTTAGGCACATAAGCAGGCGCTCTCCTTCTTCTTCCGCAAGGAACAACACGTAGTCCTCGAGGTACTTAGGCTGTGAGGTGACTCGTGTGGACCTTCTCAGACCTGCTGCGTTTTGAACGTCAACGATATCTTTTCCTTCTTCTTCACTATCGTCATCTTCCTCTTCATTTGATTCATTTGTATGTTCTTCTTCTATCGCTTTCGTCTCTGTTTTACTCTCAACCAGCTCCATCTCTGATAACCCGTGATTCCCAAACGTTCCAATCGTAACTTCAAAGTCACCTGCTCTGTTTTGATCTCCTGAGCTCGAGTTCCAGTTCCAACCTTTCGCCTCATCGAATACGACATCTCTACTCACTATTATCTTCTGCGTTTTTGGATCAAACATTCGGTAAGCTTTCGAGCCCGGTTCTGTTCCGAGATAGACCAACATACGGGACCTATCATCAAGCTTTCTTAAGAACTTTGCATCCACTTTAGCATATCCTATGCAGCCAAAAATCCTCAAATGACTGATGTTTGGTTTCTTCTCTCGGAACATCTCATACGGAGTTTGGTCTTTAACCACTCTTGTTGCCACTCGGTTAAGTATATAGGTTGAGTGTCGCACTACTTCTCCCCAGAGGTAATTTTGAACTCCCATGTGCTTCATAATGCTTCTAGTCATCTCCATCAATGTGCGGTTACATCTCTCGACGACTCCGTTTTGTTGCGGACTATACGGAGCTGTAAGATGATGCTTGATACCTGATTCGTTGCAGAACGTGTTGAAGTCATTAGATACGAACTCACCTCCTCTGTCTGTTCTAAATGTTTGAATTCTCGACTTTGATTCTTGCTCGACCAAATGCTTGAACATGTTGAATTTGATCAGACCCTCTCTTTTCTCTCTCAACAGAGCTATCCACATGTATCTTGAGTAATCGTCGATGAGTACCAAAATATATCGGTTTCCCGCACTTGTACTTGGTGTAATAGGTCCGCAGAGATCACCATGTACCAGTTCAAGTATCTTCTCTGCTCGGTAAGTTGCAGCCTTTGGAAAAGGTTTCCTAGCTTGCTTCCCAAGTAAGCACAATCCACACATTTTCATCTCAATTTCAATCTTCGGTACTCCTGTAACCAACTCACGATATATCATGGCTTTCATTGTGTCAAGATTTATGTGGCCCAACCTTGCGTGCCACCTACTTGAGTCACTTGGTCGTGTAGAGAGATAGCACATAGCCTCTTTTATCCCCATTCGTACCTTGTAAAGATGGTTCTTGGATCGTGTTGCTTTGGCTATCAGTTTGCCTTCCCGATCATGCATTATAAGAGCTTCTCCCTTCATCCTCACATCACATCCAGACTCAGTAGCTTGACCAAGACTAATAATATTACTTCTCAGCTCCGGTATGTAATAGACTTCTGTTATTTTCTTTGGCTCACCGTTTCTGTATGTAAACTCTATAGTTCCTTTCCCTTTGATGTCAATACGTGAATCATCACCGAAACGCACCTTCCCTGAGATAGAGTCATCGATGAAAGAGAAATAACGTTTATCACCGCTCATATGATTACTCGCTCTGTTGTCGAGATACCAAACATCCTTCTCACTGTTATTAACTTCATAGTTGCTCGGCGCTATCTTTTCTTCGTTCAAGTAGAAAATTGCATGCATCATAAGCTCATCCGCCTCATGTGTTTCATTGTTTTCAGTCTCCTGCACCTCTTGAAGCTTTAGTAGCCTGTCCGGGCATTGATACACATAGTGTCCGACTTTATCACATCTGAAACATAAGATCTTTGACGCATCTCTTGGACCAGCGTAGGCTCCGTTATATCCTCCGTTGTATCTCCCTCGTCCTAGAACTCTGTAGTAGGAGCCTCTTCCTCGACCTCTTCCTTTGAAATCATTATTACCATCACGGGACGTTGTTGTTGATTCACTGTTTGTGTACAACTTTGGTCCTCTTTTGGTTCTTCTTCATCAGCTACACGCTCTTCATATGCTTTCAAACGACCAACGATATCCTCAAAACCAGTAGTCTTAAGATCCAAAACTTGTTCTAAGGCAGCTACGATTGTAATATACTTCTTTAGAGGCAAGCTTTTAAGAAATTTCTTAACAAGTTTTGGTTCTTTTATCTCTTTTTCCAGTTCTGCTGATTTTGATGATATCTCTGAAAGCCGGCCTGCAAACTCGTCTATTGTTTCCATTTCTTTCATTGTTAGCTGGTCGAAATCCGCCGTTAGTGTCTGCAACGTTGCCTCCTTGACTCTTTCTGCTCCCACGTGACGTGTTCGGATTGCTTCCCACATCTTCTTAGCCGTATCAAGCTCCCCGATTTGAAGCAATAACGCCTCTGGTACCGACTGAAAGAGAAACGCCATCGCCATGTTGTTCCTTTTATCATTAGCAGTCTCTGCTTCTATTACCTCCCAAAACTTCATGTACCTTGAGCAACATCTTCATCCTCATGGCCCATACAGTATAATTTGTTGAAGTTAGTATTGGACATTTAATCGAAGATCCTCCTTCCTTAGGTTTTGATTTGCAAAAATTAGGTCTCCCATTGTATCGAAGCTCTGATACCAATTATTGTTCTCAAACGATTATGAAGCAAAGATTAATAAGAACTTTCTTTCTCATTGATTAAGAAACTTACACAAAACTTAATCTCTCAAATCACTCACACCATTGCCCTTAACCCGACATTGGTTTATATAGCACCAGTAGTTATCCTAATCCTAATAGTAAACACCCATATTTAGATAACTCCTAAATACATATTGATCCTTATCTCTAAAGACATTAAATCTATTTGGATCAGGATAACTTCTCTCTCAAGCTAACTTCGAGCTTACTCCAACAGAAAAGGTTCCTGGACCCGGAAAATACAAGGTAACTCGAAGGCAAAAGGGACTCGAAAAGCGAGTACTGCAGGTATGAAGGATATGAATGGTGAGGGTCCCTTGAAGAGGAAAGCTTCAGAGGAAGAGGAGGTTTCATCAAAATTGTCAAAACAAGCTGATGGTTTGATGGTTCACCAGAAACCATCCACTCTTCAATGACAATTTGGTTTGATGGCTTTTCTTTTCTTTCTTAGTTTTAGACTCTGGCCAAAATTTAGACTATTTATAGGGTTTTCTATCTTAGTTTTAAGAAAAAAGGAAAGAAAAGAGAAAAACAAAGAAAGGGTTGTCTTCTAAGTTACAAAAAAGTTCTAAGAGCTAAGAGTTGGAACACCTTGCTACATTTATTGGAGAGAGAGATCTGACCATCATTACAGAGAAGATCTTGAACTCCTTATCTTTTTACTCAATTTATTCAATCCAATTTATTCAGACTTTGATCATGTTCTTTATTGCTATGTCTGAGTAATTCATTGTTAGACTTAGGGTTCTTCAATGGTAGTAATGTCTTGTTGATTTTATAGAATTGTTAGGGTGATCTTCTTGGTTCTTTGTTTAAGTTGCTCTTAATGCTAAGTTGAATTTGATCACCTCAATCTTAGAAGTTAGGTTTCAATAGCGCAAGCGAGAGCCTGGTTGTGACCATGAACCTATCTTAAACAATCTAAATAACTGGTAACAAACGAGAGTTGAACTGGAAGTTTAGAGAACCCATCAAACCGCAAAACGAGTACTGTTTAGAAAGAACATTGATCGATACCACCTTATGACCATTGATCGACACTCAGTTGAGATGCGCGAGAGCGATCTTCTAAACCCTGAGATTTGAGTTCAAGAATGATACTTAATTAAGACCCTAGAAATCTATTAGTATGCAACGTCTAATCCTACCTGAGAATTTCCCCTAAGTCTAATCCCTTAATTTAACCTTCACAAACAAAATCAATTTTGAAATCGTTTTAATTAGTATTATTATCATTTATGTAGCTTTGATTCGACAACAATAAGTCTATTGTACAATCCTAGAGTCTCTGTGGATTCGATCCCTAAGTACTACATTGAACCTCTTATTTGAGAGAATAAAAGTGGGAAATAAGGTTAATTTAAGAATGATATAAAACTCCACATCAAATTTTCGCCGTTTCCGGAGACTCTGACTTATTGCCATTAGATTTATTAGAATATTGTCTAGATTTTTACTTTACTGTTTGCTAAATTATTCTTTCCCCGATCCTTTGACACATGTACTTAAAAGGAGATAATATGGATTCAGGACAACAAGAATCGATCGACGGAGCCCATCTGGAATCGATCGACGCGAGTCCACTACTGTCGGGCAACACCCTTCCATTGCCATCAATCGATACAGATCCGCCGGAAGCAGGTAAGTACGCCTTTACTGATTCTGATTTTAATAATGTAGTCTTGATAGAACAAATGAACAATAAAAGCAACTAAGTAAGCCAACTCATTAGTCATCAGGGGGCTGCAATCGCTGATCAAATCACTAAATCTCCAAAGAGTGAGATAAAGCATGAATTGCCAATGCTCGAATACCTAAAACCCCAGCAGGACCTATACCAATAGGTCTGCATTTCGATTATCAGACAACCATACATGAAGCTCTGAGGTTGATATCGACTTCCTAATTATGGCGCGCAAAAATCAGTTCAATGGTTTTCCTACTGAACACCCAAACGATCACATCGAGATGCTAGAATACATGGTGAACGACGATTTCAATCACTGCAAACTTTTTCCTTTTTCCCTTGAAGGTGACGCCATGAGGTATATGAACCAGCTACCACCAGGATCCCTGACTTGTTGGGAAGATATTAGAAGCGCCTTCATCAATCACTTCTTTGCCGAGGAGAGATACTGGGAAGCGAGAAGAGAAATATCCACATTCATTCAAGGTAGCCACAAATCTTTTAAAAACGCCTGGACGAGATTCAAGAGCTACCAGCTTTCGTGCCCTCACCATGGATTCTCAGAACCCTAACTCATCAACACTTTCTATAGAGGACTAAACCTAGACTATCAAACCATCCTTGATACATCCAGCGAGGGGAACTTAGGCACCGAAGCCCGCAAGCGTTAAAAGGCTGATAAAGAACATAGCTTTAGGTAGAGCTTTTGAAAAGAGAGACACCGAAAGGAAGGAACCGCCAATGCTCACAGAGGAGAAGCCCTCACTCCGAGTTAGAAAGAATCTGGCATCAGTTACGGCCCTTTTGGACGATGTTGTTCTCCCAAATTCGAAAAGCGAGCTGAGTTCTCTGATGTGAAGAGTCTGAACAACCAACGATTTATAGAAAGCGATGGCAATTTCACAAGAAATTACGACGCCACTGTGGACAGACACGAAGGAAGTTCAAAGTCAAAGATGAATCAAGTCTTCACAGGAAACCGTAGAATAGCCGCTGACCTCAATGAGAAGTTATATCTGATATACTCGGAGATGACAAAAAAATTTGAAACTCTAAGCGAACACATTAAGAGGATCGACAACCAAGTGGTGAGTAATGCTATGTCCATCAGGAGAGAGGACAAAACTCTTACCTGGTAAAACGGACGCTAACCCTAGGAGCCATTGAAATGTCATGGCTTTACGAAGTGGTAGACAACTCACCCCTGACGTTAAAGAAATCATCACTATCGATGAATTCCCGAAAATCACGACAGATGAAAAAATAAAAATCGTACCCTGTCTCGGTCGCAATCCCGAGATCGCTCCTGAAACTGGAAAAATGGACCAAACTGACGACCTTGAGGAATTGTCTAATAAAGAAAATGAAAAGAACACGGAAGTAGGAAACATCGATCGACACTCGTTACCGAGAGTCGAGCGACATTCTGAACCAATAATCGATTGACACTTTGAAGCAAGAAGCGATCGACACTCTGACCCAGAACCAACCGGACCTGTTAGAACAAGGGTTTACCAAGCAAACACCCCCCCCTTCCTCCAAAAAACTCTAAGAAGAAAAAGAAGCAACTAAAAAAGCAATATCCAAGAAAGCGTTTGACAAAGTAAACACTGAGATGCCGCAAAGTGATGCCCTTCACATCTTCTCTGCTATTAAGCAGCACGTGAAAGATGCGGCATCGCGAGGATTCCATGAATCAGAACACTGCGTGATGATGGTATTCGAAGAAGTGAGCGAAATTGTTCAAGGAAAAATCCAGTTAAACTCCCTGATCCTGATAGTTTTGTTTTGGACTGCACTATTAACAATGAGAGATTCCAAAGATCCCTCTGCGATTTAGGCTCTAGTGTAAACCTGATGCCTTATTCAGTTGCAGTCACCCTCAGGCTAACACAGTTTCAACCTTCCAGGGTCACTCTCGTTTTAGTTGATAGATCCACTAGAATTCCGGAAAATGTACTTGAGAACGTGCCCGTACGCATTCATGACTACGATATGCCTGCAGATTTCAAAGAGCTTAAATACAAGCAAGAACCCAGAGACCCTATTATTTTAAGGAGACCTTTCCTGGCAACTGTTGGAGCAATCATTGATGTCAGAGGAAGGCGTATATGCCTCAGCATCGGGAAGATACTGATGGTCTTTGACATGGAACAAATAATAAAACAACCTTTGATCAACAGTCAAACCTACCATATCAATTATCTCTCCGGCCTAGTAGAAGAATCATTCATGGTTATGTGGCTCAAACGATCCTCTCGAGAGAGCAATTACATCTCCTGAAGGGGACATATTTGCGATAGATTGTCAGAATGAAGAGTATACAAGGTTGATGGATGACACATAAGAAGTCTTCATTTTCTATATTAAAGAACTTGATCTATCCACCCCCGTCGATCAACACTCCGATATAACCATTGATCAACAGCGTGTCGTAACCGACAAAGCAAAGCAAAAGCACCTAAAATCGAGCTTAAACCACTTCCGGCTGGTCTTAAATATACTTTTCTTTACGTAAAATCCTATCATGTCATCATAAATGCAAACTTGAGTAGCGGTGAGAAGGCATTGTTGCTGAATAAATTGCGGAAGAACCGCAAGGCTCTCGGATATTCGTTAGATTACATTACGGGAATCTCTCTCGATTTATGTATGCATAGGATACACCTTGATGATGAATCCAAATCATCCATTGAGCATCAGAGGAGATTGAATCTCAGCCTAAAGGAAGTCGTCAAACAGGAAATCATGAAACTTTTAGAAGCATTCGTTATTTACCCGATCTGAGATAGCAACTGGGTTAGTCTGGTTCGTTTTGTTCCGAAGAAAGGTGGAATTACGGTGGTAAAGAATGACAAAGATGTATTGATCCCTATGAGAACTGTCACCGGACATAGGATGTGTATCAATTACAGGAAACTGAATGCTGGCACACGAAAAGATAATTTCCCTTTACCTTTTATTGATCAGATGTTAGAAAGGCTTGCAAGCAACGAATATTATTTTTATTACTTGTATTCAGGATTCTTCCATATTCCCATACATCCGGATGATCAAGAAAAGGCCACCTTTACTTGTCCCTATTGAACGTTCGCATATTGCTGGATGCCATTCGGCCTCTGTAACGCCCTGCGACTTTCCAGAGATGCATGATGTCGATATTCACCGATATGATCGAGGATTTCATGGATGTTTTAATGGACGATTTCTCAGTATATGGTCCGAATTTCAAAACATGTCTCGATAAATTGTGCAAGGTACTAGGTAGATGCGAAGAGAAAAATCTTGTTTTGAACTGGGAAAAATGCCACTTTATGGTTAACAGCGGAATTGTCTTGGGACACAAGTTCTCAACAGCCGGAATTGTGGTAAAAAAGGCAAAGATTGAAGTAATGACTGGATTGCCGCCACCCGCTAATTTCAAGGACGTTAGAAGCTTTTTGGGACACGTTGGATTCTATAGGACATTCATAAAATATTTTAGCAAAATGGCTCGACCCCTCACTACGCTGCTGTGCAAAGAGGTGAAATTCGATTTTTAACATGGATGTCTCAAGGCCTCTATAGAAATCAAATCAGTGCTCGTATATGCCCCTGTTGTCCAAGCACCAGGCTGGGACAAAAAGGATGCCAAGCCGAGACTCTTTCGATGGATTCTACTTCTCTAAGAATTTGATATAGAAGTAAAAGACAAGAAAGAAGTGGAAAACGGAGTCGCAGATCACTTATCACCAATAAGAGTGGATGACGACATCCCTATAGATGACTTCTTACCCACAGAAAATGTCTACTTAGCAGAATCAAATTTTGTTAGTAGAGTCAGTTTGGCACATGAAGTGGAATCGATCGATAACGTGCTAAGCCCATCAAACGATTTTAACCGCAAAGCATCGATTAATTTTTTCCATACACCGTCGACCGACAATACATTTGGAAAGGACGATGAAATAATCATTCCAATAGATATCAATGTCAGTTGTAATCCTTCGTTCCCAAATAATGACCCTCACGGAGGTAGAAGTTTAAGTCGAGGGGGGGGGTGTGCACTGAACACTACAGATAGACCTTGGTATGCAGATATAGTAAGCTACCTTGCGGCCAAAGTAGAACCCGAACTCTTCAAAAGATATCATAAAAAGAAAAATTTAAGAAAAATCCGTAGATATCACCGGGATGAACTCTATCTTTATAAACATTGCTCTGACGACATATACAGACGATGTGTTACTGAAAGCGAAACTCCAGAAATTTTGTATCATAGTCATGGATCTGATTATGCCGGAAATTTTGCCAGTTTCAAGAAAATGTCAAAAATTCTACAAGCAAGTATTTGGTGGCCAACTATGTTTCGAGATGCTCAAGCCTACGTAGCAAAATGCGACCCCTGCCAACGAAGAGGATAATTTAGCAAGAGAAACGAAATGGAACAAAATTTCATACTTGAAGTTGAAGTGTTTGATTGTTGGGGCATCGATTTCATGGGCCTTTTCCCTTCTTTGCACGTAAATAAATACATACTAGTTGCCGTAGACTACATATCCAAATTGGTCGAAGCAATAGCAACTCTGAAAAATGACGCTTCCGTAGTCGTTAAACTCTTTAAAAGCATCATCTTTCCTAGATTTGGAGTTCCTCGTGTAGTCATAAGCGACGGAGGTACTCACTTTATAAACAGAGTGTTAAAAAAATACTCAAGAAACATGGAGTTCACCATCGGGTAGTCACACCCTATCATCCTCAGACCAGCGGACAAGTAGAAGTATTCAACCGTCAAATAAAAAAAAATCTTAGAAAAGACGGTAGGATCAACCCAAAGGATTGGTCTCTAAAATTGGATGATGCGCTTTGGACATAACGAACAGCGTTCAAAACACCATTAGGACTACCCCATTTCACCTTCTTTATGGAAAAGCATGTCATCTCACGGTAGAATTAACGCATAAAGCAGAATGGGCCATCAAAAAGACAAGTTTCGATGCTAAACCCGCAGCAGAAAAAAGATTAATCCAGCTAAATGAGTTAAACAAAATTAGGCACCACGCCTACAAAACTCGAAGTTATACAAAGAAAGAATGAAAGCCTATCACGACAAGAAAATCATTTCTAGGCAATTCAAACCGAACGATCAAGTACTCCTGTATAATTCGTGGTTAACTTTGTTTCCTGGAAAAATACATTCTCGTTGGTCTGGACCCTTCACCATTAAAGAAGTTACGCCTTACGGGACAATCGTCATATTTAATCCTAAAAGAGAGGATTTCATGGTGAATGGGAAGAGAGTGGAACATTACTGGGCTGAAGCTGAAATTCCGCATACTCAGATCATGCGTCTGGAGGTGCTTGACCACGAATGATAAACCCAATTTTTCCGTCAAGCTGACAACTTTAAATAACCGCTGAGTGGGAGGCAACCCACTAATTTAATATTAATATATATATAAAACAAATAATATATATACATATATATATATATATATAAATTAATTAATTATTTATGCATTTACAAATTTCTTAAGTAAAAAAGGAGTCACAGAACAGACCAACGAGCAATGCCCCTATAAGACCGTTGATCGACAGTCGACTGTCGAGTAGGTTAACTCGACAAGACCCCAATTCATAAATCACTTTTCTCCAAACCGCTAAAAACAAAAATGAGTAAACACTCGATTTCTCTGTCAAATAATGGCCGATTTTGCTCGCTCTTGAGCCTAACTCACTCGATTTTCACCCTTTCTACCTATTTAGTTCACTAAATCAACCGATCATCAAGATAGACGAGAGGCGCACCAAAGTACGATACGAGACCGGTAGCTCCAGATCTCCGCCACGGGGTCCTCCATGCCGAGAGCAAGGAAGAAGAGAGTTTACTTGTGACGTTCGAGAATTTCCCTAACCCTCAAAAGGCTGTAGCATCGAGGGAATGCAACAATTGTTCTGTGCGTGGGCAGTGGAACGATTTTGACAGCCTCTACTATAACGCTTGGCAAAGCGTGTCTATCGAGCCCACCAGGTTCATCGACAGACACACCTTGAAAAAGCTGGGGCTCGCGAGAGACTTCAGGCATACGATACATGATCTAGGGCTGGGCACCATGGCTACTAAGCCATATCCTCTTTATCCCGACCTGGTTCGACAGTGCATCGCCACGGCTCAGGTTCTCTACAAGAGCCCTCGGGTAAAATAGGCGAATGAGGCTACCTTTACTTTTCTCATCAGAGGCATCAGGTACCGGATCACCATTCCGCAGCTCTGTGAGATCTATGAGTTCGACTTTGGTACTCTCGCCTGTACAGTCGCTCCCTTCCCAGGTCTGCCTCCCTTTTGGGGACTCATCGCTACAGGCCCTTTCGAATCGGGCTCTGCTACTCAGACGGATATCCGTCACCTCACCCAACGCTACTTCATGAAGGTCCTTGCCAACACTCTGTTGTGTAAAATGGAACCCAACAAGTTTAGGGTTCAGGAGCTCACACTGCTGTACTACTACGTCATAGATTTGGTGGGGCTCGATGATGAGATCTTTCCCCTACCAGTGAGTGATCAGCGGGTGAACTTGGGGGCTGTTTTTGCTGAGCACTTGGCGACCCTGAAGGAAAAATCCTTCAAGGGCTCTGGCCCAAAGAAGAAGGCGATTGGGAGCCTCTTGACGCCTCTATTCAGCTTTCTTGGCATCAGCTTTGAGGGAGCCTCAGTAGAGAGGGAGTTGCGGTACATGGATGACGGGCACTTGGCGAGGACTCAGTGGCTGAAAGAGGGATGATATTGGTCTTTTGTGGATGATGAAGGGCCTAGGATGATAGAGCTTCCAGCGCTAGAGGTGACAGACTTTGCTGATGATCCAGAGCACCTTGCCTTCAAACCAGCTGAGCAGCACCTCCACACAGCACCTCTCAGAGTACAGCGCAGAGGAGGCCTTAGACCAGCCCATCCAGTTGCAGAAGCAGCAGCAGACGACCCAGAACATCCACCTCCACCTCTCCCAGCCTTACCTCAGATCCCAAAGATCCCCATCCATGACCATGGTGACTTCCAGAAAATCATGGTGGACGCACTTCGTGTCATATGGGCTTGGGTGGAGACGATTTCTCGGTGCAAGAGTTTCAGCCGTCTCAGGAACAGATCGAGATCACCACAAGGAGCCACACCACAGCCTCAGCAGCAAGACATGGATACCTCAAACGAGGAGTAGTCTCCTTTGTTGCTCCTTTGTCTCCTATCTCATTTTCAGACTTATACTGGTATTTATTTATTTTATTTTGTTGCCTTTGGATTTAGACTTATTATTATTATTATTATTATTATTATTATTATTATTATTATTATTATTATTATTATTATTATTATTATTATGCTATTTGGATGTTTGATGTGTGTTTGAGTGTCTAATAGAGCTAACCTAAAGAGAAATGATCAGAATGGAGACTAGGCACACACACGATTTCAGTCTGATACGCCCAACATCGATCGACGGCGTTTTATTTCTGTCCATCGACGGCGATCTAACAAAGACGTTAAGTAGATAGTTCGGGTTCACCATCGATCGATGGTGATGGTTTATCATCGGTCGACACTAACCTATAACCATCGATCGACCCCTCACGCCTACCATCGATCGACATTCTCTTACAGGGAGAGGTATCGAGTTTTCTATTTAAGTTATTTACTTATGATTAATTTTTTCTAATCAAACCGGGACGGATTACACTGGGGACAGTGTAATTTAGGTCTAGGGGAGGTTCAGTAATGCTATTTGATTTGTTTTGAGCCTTATTTACTATATATATAAGTTTTTCAAGAAGTTTTATTGAGTCAAGAAGGGGACTATGATCAATAGTTATTATTGAGTAACCACACTTTAGCACCAATCTTAGAAGGTTGTTTGCAGAGATTATTAGAGATATGAAAGTGGATCATCCTGACACTATATCACACTTACTTATAAAGTTTGAAGGAACCGAAGATGATTTCCAACACTAATCCTGACATTATTTGCTTGCTTTGGGGCTTGGTATACACTGAATCAGATTCCTTCTGCAATTCTGTAGGTAAAATTCATTGCACCTTTAGTTCCTTTCTCTCCATTCAACATCTACCTAAAAGCTTAGAAGATTGAGATGACTTCCCGAGATGCAGAGGGGTAGGTACATTACCGATGACTTAACTCTTCTAATTCAGATGAACGATCACACATTGTTGGAACCGAGGGGTAGGTACATTACTGATGACCCCACTATTCGCCTACAACTTTGCCCAAAAAGCAAAAGAAAAAAAATTAAAAAGAAGAAGAAGATCGAAAATAAGATGGCAAGATGGACTGTATCAGCATCATTGTCCAATAAATTTGAGCTCTAAAATGATTCAGAGAGAACATGGTGAAGAAAGGAATCATAGAAGACTTTGCGCCTGATTGTTCAGATACTTGCAGAGGTAAGAGTCTATGTGTCCTTTGATCGATACTCCCAAGGTATATCCTACACTTTTATTTTATGCAAAGAAATGAAATCAGTAGAGGGGTGAGTCAGACTAGTATTTGCTAAGTTGTTGGTAGAATTGACCTAATTGCTTTACTAGGATAGGGTATATGAAGTTTCTCTGTAATTGACTTTATAGGATGTGGTTGCAACAGAGTAGGGTGCCAATTATAATTAGACAATATGTGAGTCTCCACTTTTCAAAACCTCTTTCACAGGCTTGGTTTGCTTGAGGACAAACAAAATGTTAAGTCTGAGGAAGTTGATATAGCCTATTTATTACCAGTTTTAGGACATGTTATAGGCTCTATTTAGGGTCTATTATGTGTATAAACTATGTTTTGGAGTATTTACAGGTCTAGGTACTCGGTGGAAGCAATTGGAGCTTTTGGGTTATTTAAGAGCATTTAGGATGCTCAGCTGGAAACTTAAAGACTGATTCAATTTATTTATGAAGCATCGATCGACGTCCCACATTATGCGTCGATTGACGGCCAAGTCGGCTGCGAGATTATTGAAGACTTGATAAATTACAAATTTTACCCAAAAGTTTCATCATTTGCAAGACAAGCCCCTGAACAAAATTTAGACTATTTATTAGGGTTTTCTATCTTAGTTTTAAGAAAAAAAGTAGAAAACAAAGAAAGGGTTGTCTTTTAAGTTACAAAAAAGTTCTAAGAGCTAAGAGTTGGAACACCTTGCTACATCTATTAGAGAGAGAGAGAGAGATCTGACCATGATTACATAGAAGATCTTGAACTCCTAATATTTTTACTCAATTTATTCAATGCAAATTATTCAGACTTTAATCATGTTATTTATTTCTATGTCTGAGTAATTCATTGTTAGATTTAGGGTTCTTCAATGGTAGTAATGTCTTGTTGATTTTATAAAATTGTTAGGGTGATCTTCTTGGTTCTTTGTTTAAGTTTCTCTTAATGCTATGTTGAATTTGATCACCTCAATCTTGGAAGTTAGGGTTACATAGCGCAAGCGAGAGTCTGGTTGTGACCCTGAACGTATCTTAAACAATCTAAATAACTAGTAACAAACGAAAGTTGAACTGGAAGTTTAGAGAACCCATCAAACCGCAAAACGAGTACTGTTTAGAAAGAACATCGATCAATACCACCTTACGAACATTGATCGACACTCAGTTGAGATGCGCGAGAGCGATCTTCTAAACCCTGAGGTTTGAGTTCAAGAACGGTACTTAATTAAAACCCTAGCAATCTATTAGTCTGCAACGCCTAATCCTGAATTTCCCCTAAGTCTAATCCCTTAATTGAACCTTCCCAAACCAGATCAATCTTGAAATCTCTTTTATTATTATTACTATTATTATTATTATTATTATTATTATTATTATTATTATTATTATTATTATCATTTATCTAGCTTTAATTCGACAGCAATAGGTCTATTGTGCAATCTTAGAGTCTCTGTGGATTCGATCCCTAAGTACTACATTGAACCTCTTATTTGAGAGAGTAAAAGTGGGAAATAGGGATTATTTGAGAGTGATATAAAACCCCACATCAAAAACACATATGGCTCAAGGTTGGTGACTTGAATACCACGGTATTCCGTGGATGGGCTAAATCCAAGAAGATGAAGAACACCATTCCTTCTCTGATAGACTCGAATGGGGTGGAGCAAACGGAAGAAGAAGCTATATTGCTGTTAAGTTCTTTACGCAATTGTTCACATTGTCTAGACCTCAAAATTCAGCTTCTCTACTAGAAGGCTTTGAACAGAGAGTAAATGGCAGGATGAATGATCGGCTTACCAATGAGATCTCAGATACATAGATAAAAAGGCATAAAAGCAATCAAAAGTGATAGTACTCCAGGAGCTGATGGAATGACTGGTCACTTCTTTCAACAATATTGGCATATCGCAGGGCCACAAGTCTCTGCATAGGTTCGGAAGTTCTTTCAGGAAAGGGTACTACCATCAGAATGGAATTTCACACCACTAATCCTCTTACTGAAGAAGCCTAACCCTACGCAAGTGGCTGATCTCCGTCCTATCAGCTTATGCTCAGTGGTATATAAGATCATCTCCAAAGTCTTGTGTTCTATACTAAAAGGGATTCTTCCTCAACTTGTTTCTCCCACGCAATGGGCTTTTGTGGCTGGGAGACTAATTTCTGATAATCTCCTCATTGCACATGAAATGATTCATGAATTAAAAACAAAACCAAGATGCAATTAAGACTTCATTGCCATTAAAACAGATATGTCCAAAGCTTATGATAGAGTAGAATGGGATTTTCTTGAAGCACTTTTTGCGAAGATGGGATTCCACAGGAAATGGACATGCTCTGTATTCGATCATTTTCATATTCGGTTATGAATAATGGTCAATCGTATGGTCATATCGTCCCTGAGCGTGGGTTACGTCCAGGGGACCTTCTGTCACCATTCATCTTCATCCTTTGTGCGAAAGCTCTTGTATACACCATTAATCAAGCTGAGAACAGAGGAGTTTTAACCGGAATGAAGCTATCGCGAAGCAGTCCATCGATACAACACTTACTCTTTGCAGATTGTAGACTATTTCTATGTCGAGCAACACTCAGCGAATGCACAGAGATTTTGCGCTACTTGCCGCTTTACGGTCATGCTTCTGGCCAAGAAATCAATTTTGAGAAGTCTTCAGTTACTTTGGCGCCACTATTGATACGGTTTCTAAGAGGTTGTTGGCGGAAATTCAATGTATTGAACATGAAGGAGGGGCTGGATCTTAGTTGGGAATGCGAGAGTGTTTTAGTGGATCTAAGAAAAGGTTGCTTGCATTCATTGGAGAAAAATTAAACAAACGGCTGAATGGATGGTATACCAAAATGCTTTCTCTTGGGGGAAAGGAGGTACTCCTCAAGTCGGTTGCGATGGCTCTCTCGTTGTACGCAATGTCTTTCTTTAAACTAACCAAACACCATTGCCATAAGATCATGAGTGCAATATCAGATTTTTGGTGGAATGAGACTGGTGTGAAGAAGAAAATTCACTGGATTGCCTGGAAAATATTATGTGAGTCTAGGAAAATGGAGGCAAGGAAAATGGAGGCTTGGGTTGGAGGGATATAGAAGATTTCAACAAAGCCTAACTTGCAAAGCAAGCTTGGAAAAATTTAAATGAGCCTAACATTCTTCTAGCTCGTGTATTTAAAGGAAGATACTTTGCAAACTCGACATTTCTAGATTGTGGTATGGGTTTTCTACCATTTTATGCTTGGAGTAGTATCTTGTTCGGCCGGGAGTTGCTTTCTTCTGGACACATGAAGTCAACTGGTAATGGGGCGTCGACTTACGTATGGATGGACAAATGGATTATGGATTCACAGCCTTGTAGACCAGTGAGTAAACAAATCACCTTTGATGTCAATTTCAAGGTTTCTTCGCTCATTAGTAATGATGCTCAATGGAGAGTGGATCGCTTGGAACACTACAAGAAAACAGGCGTTTTGCGAGGGCCAAATCCCTAGTAATTCCCTCGCAAAACATGATTTGCTAGGGAATTGCTAGGGCCTCGCAAATCAGTACTCGCAAAAAAAAATCCCTCGCAAATCTCTCGCAAAATTGCGACAAATTTTGTCCCTCACAAAACCATAGCAATATTGCGATTGGGAAGTCCCCTCGCAAAAGTGCGACAGATATGGCCCTTCGCAAAGTGGTCGCAGTATTGCTACGGATTAGAATCTCTCGCAATGCTATAACAAATTTTACATGACATTTTCGAGGGAGAAACAATACCTCGCAAAACCCTAGCAAAGTTACTAGGGATTTGTGAGGGCACTTTTTATTTCCCTCGCAAATCCCTAGCAAATTTGCTAGGGAATTGCGAGGGAAATATTCTTTTAATTTTTTTTTAATTGTTTTTTAAATTTTTTTAATTGTTTTAATTAAATTTATTTAAAAATAATTAATATAAATAAATTATGTTAAAACCATACCAAAATAAAATAAATTTGAAATTTATTATATTAACAAATTATTTATGTTTTAATTAAAATAAAATACAAAAAGAAAACTAGATGTTTTGAGACTCATCTTCCGAATCTTCATTTTTTGAATTGTTCCCGGAGATGGACGAATTAAGCATATTCGCCACATCCGAGTCCTTTGTAGCAAGAAGGCTGAAGAGAGCGTCAAACTTTCCGAGGCGCTTGAGTTGACGTTTTTGGGTCTTGATCAACCGAGCTTGATCCTCGATTATCGTCTTCAAATGGCCGTCCGGATCGGAACTAGTTGAAGACGAAGTTCGAGCAGAAGTTAGAGACTTCTTGAGAGAACCAACACCAAAAATATGCCCCTTGTTACGAGGAGCAAGCTACAAAAAACAAAATCACAAAAATTAAAATAAAAATATTTAAAACTTTTAAAATGATAACTAAATTAAAATTTAACTTACCTCACAAAATATCTTGTTTTTAGCCAGGGGGTAAGTCCAACAGATCCGGTGCTGCTCTCGGGATTATCATTACCACCTTGAGATAACTCCTCAAATTTGGAAGTCACGTCGTTGTAGAGCTTCTGAGATTTGCCATCAACAAAAGATCCATCGGGGTTCTGCTTCGTCTTCTCCAGAACCGCAAGTAAATCTGGAACCGTAGACCCGGTTCGCTCGGCCTAAAAAAACATTTATTAATATCATAGAAGTTCAAAAATTAAGAAAAATAATTATAAAAAATTTACAATCTTCCGCGCACTGGCTTTGAATGAAGCCTGACCAAACCGATGTTTCGATGGTCCATGTCCGTCAGGGTTGGAATACCACGCCGTTCGACTATTACAACTTCGTACTTCTGTGGCCGGATCTACCCAGAATGTAACAAGCCCCTTCCATACCTCTGGGTCAAACCACAAAGGCATAGCAGGATCGCCATGGACCCTCCACTTCGCATTCCAACGTCCCACTTGGTCACTGAAACGTTCCTTGAGCTTGTCCTCAAAACATGGGCGGACATACCCCGTTAGACCTTCTTCCCAATGATACATTTGCTGCAAAAAAAATAATTAACAATTTTTATAATATGAAAAAAAAGAAATTCATTAATTTAAATTTTGAAATATAAATAAATTACTGCAAATGAATTAAACCATCGATCTACAACATACGGAGGGAATTGTGACCAATTAGCATGCGGTTCTTTGAAATCTCTTTCAAAAATTTGACGAACCGATGAAGCGACACTCGCATCATCATCAAACCTAAAATGTTAAAAAAAAATTAATGATAAAATTTAAAAATCCATAAAATAGAAGCAAAACTTACCAAACCGTATTTGGAGGACGATTTGGATGGAGGTGAGGAAGAAGGTCATGCCTGGGACTCGCCAAAATCATTGCAATGGTCACATTATTTGTGACCGGGTGTTGAAAGACATGATCCGGGGCTGCGGACGGGCAGGTGCTGCGGACGGGGCAGGTGCGGCGGACGGGGCAGGTGCTGCGGACAAGGCACTGCGGGCGGGAAAGCGGCTGAGGCGCGGGTTTGGTTGTTGAATAGACGAAGTCGCACTCATTCCCGTATGGGAACTAGAAGAACCGCCCATGAAAGTAGGAAGAGGGCCTGGAGAAACAGGACGATAACCACCACTCGGAGAAGTATGATACGATGAACTCTTGCTAGAATTCTTGCAAAAAACCCCGACTATAATCATTTTCCGACATCTGAAAATAACGAATAAATAATTACATTAGCTTGTGTTAAACAAAATAATAATAATCAAATTAGCAAAACTTAAATTATTAAACTTAATGACCTTTACCATACCATTAATAACACCTAAACTAACCGATAACCTAACTACAAAATAAAATATTAAAATAACATCAACTAAATTACCTTATGAGACGTTGACGGCTCCGGCAGGAAAGGTGACGGCTCCGGCAAGAAAGGTGCCGGCTCCGGCGAGACGGGAGATCCGGTGAGACGGGAGATCTGGCGAGACGGGAGATCAGCGAGAATAGGGACACCGGCAAGAGAGATTCTGACGAGAGAGAATAAGGTTGGGTCCGGCGAGATTCTCTTTTCGAGAGGAGGCACGGCGAAAGAGAAGAGGTGACGCGGAGGAGGGACGGCGAGAGAGAAGAGGTGACGCGGAGGAGGAACACGGAGGAGGCACTGTCTTCGACGAGGGACACGGAGGAGGCACGCGGAGGAGGCACCGTCTTCGACGAGGCACGCGGAGGAGGCACCCGGAGGCACGCGGAGGCTCCGGCGAGAGAGAAACTCGTGAGAGAGAGTAAAAACGGCGGATCTGAGAAGAAAAGGGAGTCTCTGGTTTATGTATAACCTAATTCCCTCGCAAATCCCTAGCAAATTTGCGAGGGATTTGCTAGTGATCCCTAGCAAATCCCACACAAATTTGCTAGGGATTTGCGAGGGAATTAGGTTTATATCCCTAGCAAATTCCTCGCAAATGTCTTGTTACTTTTTTTTGGGGTTTAAGTTGGGGTTTCATTTTAAATATTTTTAAAACAATTATTACATTATTTCATTTTCGTGTATAGGGTCTTTGATAAGTTAATTATTTTGAAATATGTTTATATTTTTCAAATTTTTACTTGAAGTATGTTCGTGGTATAAGTTATACATATATATGATCATTAGGTTGGGTTTGGGGTTTAACTTGGGGTTTCATTTAATATATTTTTTTTTAAAAATACTAAATTATTTCATTTTCGGTTATAGGGTTTTTGATAAATTAATTATTAAAAACATATGATTATTTTTTCGAATCAAGAGTCTGAAATAAAAAAATTCTTCAAATTTTTGAGTTTGTTAGGGATCCCTCGCAATAGGCCTTGTTACTATTTGTTTGGGATTTAACTTAGGGTTTCATTCTAAATATTTTTTAAAAAATTATTACATTATTTCATTTTTGGGTATAGGGTGTTTGATAAGTTAATTATTTAAAATTATGTTTATATTTTTCAAATTTTTATTTGAAATACGTTCGTGGTATAAGTTATACATATATATGATCATTAGGTTGGGTTTAGGGTTTAATTTAGGGTTTCATTCTAAATATTTTTTTAAAAATTATTAAATTATTTCATTTTCGGTTATAGGATTTTTGATAAGTTAATTATTAAAAAATCTGATTATATTTTGAATCAAGTGTCTGATATAAAAAAAATCTTCAAATTTTTGAGTTTGCTAGGGATCCCTCTCAAATCCCTACCAAATTTGCTAGAGATTTGTGAGGGATCCCTAGAAAATCTCTCGCAATAAGCATGTTGCTCGCAAGTGCCTCGCAATATTGCTAGGGTTTTTCGAGGGTTCCTAGCAAATCCCAAGCAATTCCCTCGCAACATATGAATTATTTTTTATAAAAAAAATACAAACATTAAAAACTTACAAACAAAAGAAAAATACGAACGAGATTTTTCTAATTAGAATCATTTTCAAATACATTTTCACTTTTTCTGACACATCATTTGTGTCATCTTTGTTGTTTTCACCATCAAACTCGTCCTCTGAAACAGAGCCTTCAGTTGAATCATCAACAATGACTTCTGTTTCTTGGTTATTCGTATCGATATGTATGATATTCTCGGTTGACTCAACTGGTATGGCTATTTCAGCAATCCTTTCGGCCTGCATAGCTACATCAATTTCTCCGACGACTATACGCCCTCGCGGATTCACTTTAATCACTGATAACCACTTTTCACGTCGTTCTGCTCTAATCCTTGTAGGAAAGATAACACACTTGATCTGATTATGGTGCAAGATAATATGGTTCAAATTTTGTATAACGTATATTTGCATTGACATCGATCACCCCAAAGTTATTTGTGCTGACTCCTCGACCGATAGTCGGATCATACCAATCACACTTAAATAATACACATTTCAAGTTGATGGTTCATGGATAATTGACTTCTATTATCTGTTGCAATACACCGTAGAAGTCAGTTTCACCTTGGACTTGTATTCCAAAATTGGCGGTTGATCTCTTCGAGCCGTGTTCGTACGTATGAAAAGTGTATCCGTGAGTAAAGTACATTGGAGCAGTAATGATTTTAGCAACCGGTTCTTCAACAAACTCATACAACCATTGGGGTGTTGGTTTGTGATGATGTCCATTTTTCACCTATTCAATTAAAATAGAAAAAAATTAATTCAAAAAATGAAGATCAATTTTTAAAATATTATAGAGATCTTACGCACATAATATTGTAACCACGCATGATAATCTCGTTCGTTTATCTGTTCATACTCCTTTTCTTCTAAATTAGGATACTGTTCTCGAATTTGTAAGTTGGATATGCTGCATATAAGAAAAAATTTAGTTAAGTATATATGTAAATATAAAACTAAAGTACTAACTCATCAATTTATATATATTCAGTTTATATAAGTACCTTTCAAATTCCTGCAAATATTCAAGGTTTTGCATAATATAAATATGAGCCGCACGAGCATGTTCATGGTCTTCCCACCAAACTTCTTTGCCAGCTAGTCTCCCAATCTAACAAAATATGTCGGGGATGTATTTAACAAGATATGTAGGTGCAACTCCCCCGTCATCGTATCGTCTCGGAGCGGTCTTCGTCGTTCTAATGGTTGGACTAAAATAGTATGATGTAAAGTGCAAAGTTTCCTCCGTCAAACTTCCTGCAACTATCGAACCCTCGACTTTGGCAAGATTTCTGGCTTTGTTTTTCAGATATCCCATGAATCTCTCAAATACGTACATCCATCAGAATTGCATTGGGCCCCCAGTGCGGCTTCAAGAGGTGGGTGAATCATGAGATGTTCCATTACGTCAAAAAGGAGGGAGGGAAAACTTTTTCCAAATTGCAAAGCAAGACCCGGATATTCTTGGCTAACAACTCGATCCCATCCTTAGTCAATGTTCGAGTGCACAAATCTCGAAAAATGCTCCAATCCCTACACATTCATTAGCAAACAAAATATTATTTCAATCAACATTGACAATTAATACATATATAATTTTAAAAGTAAATTTATTACGTACCAGCTATCGCCTCATGGACATGTGTTGGTAATAGCTATGTCATTGCAAACGGTAGGAGCTGCTGCATGAATACATGACAGTCGTGACTTTTCATACCAGAAAAGTTTTGCCCTTGCTCTATGCATCTTGAGAATTTTGACACATATCCATTCAGGAACTTTACGTCGGAGTTTACCCACTCGAATAATCTTTGCTTCGCCACCCCAGACAATCTAAAATTTGGAACTAGTAATTTTCCATCTCTTGTCACATGCAACTCTGGTCTTGCATATATCTCTGGTAAATCCAACCTTGATTTCAAATTGTCTTTACTCTTTCCCTTGACATTCAAAATAGTGTTCATAATGTTCTCAAAAAAATTCTTCTCCATGTGCATCATATCAAGATTGTGCCTTAAAATATGATCCTTCCAATATGGAAGCTCCCAAATTATGCTCTTCTTATGCCAATTATGAGATGTCGTATACCCGTCTGGCATGTTAGCTGGAGTGTGCCAATTTCCCCCAAAATTACATGTCGGTTGAGCATAATAATACTCAATCTGCTCTAGCAAAGTTTTCCTGACTAAAGTACAGGGGGGAGGAACATGCACTGCCTTGTTTTTCCTAAACAATTTTTTATCTTACGATATGGATGATGCGGTGGAAGAAACCTATGGTGACAATCAAACCAATATGATTTCCTCCCATTTTTCACCTGAAAAGCATCTGACCTATCTGTACAATACGGACATGATAATCTTTCATGCGTTGTCCATCCCGATAACATTCCATATGCGGGAAAGTCACTAATCGTCCACATAAGCACAACACGCATATTGAAGTTTTGTTGTTGCCAGTAGTCCCACGTCCTCACCCCACAATGCCACAATAATTTCATCTCATGGATCAAACGTTGTAAAAATACATCAAGCGCTCATTTTGGATGTTTTGGGCCAGGCACTAGAATACTCAAAAACAAAAATTCTCTTTGCATGCACATCTCCGGAGGAAGATTATATGGCGTCAAGATGACAGGTCATAAAGAATATTACCTTCCAGACATACCAAATGGACTAAATCCATCGGTGCATAGGCTAAGATAAACGTTTGTACACTCATTTGCAAAGCTAGAATATACGGTTTGAAAGTGTTTCCATGCCTTAGCATCCGAGGGATGCGTAATCTCGCCATCTTTTACCAAATGTTGGGCTTGCCATCTCATTGACTCTGCCGTCCTTTCCGAGTGATATAAACGCTTCAATCTATCTGTGATCAGTAAATATCACATTCTTTGGTACGGCACATGATTTCTTCCTATGGTTTCTTGAATCTTGATTGTCCACAAAATCGACATTTCTCTAGTTTCTCATCGTCTTTCCAGAAAATCATGCAGTTGTCAATGCATACATCAATCACTTCAGATGGTAGACCAAGTCCCGCAACTAACTTCTGAATTTCATAGAAATTATCAGCAGCTAGATTACCTTCTGGTAAATACTCATTAATTAGTTGAGCCCACGAATCCATGCACTTTCATTTAGATTATGATCACTTTTAATATTCATCATCCTAGATGCCAGTGATAATCTAGAAAGCCCTTCTCTACATCCTTCGTAGATAGGTTCTTTGGCCGCATCTAACATATCATAAAACCGTTTTGCATCTATGTTAGGTTCTTCCCTATTATTATCACGAATTTCAGTTTCATGAAATGCATCTGTAACAATATCATGATACCTATTTTCATGCTGCTCATACCCATAACCCGCATTACTTCCAAACATATTCTCCCTAGGGTTCTCATAACGATTAGCATTATTATAGCTTGGTAGTTCAAATTTCTGACCCGTACTACTACTTGATGCACCTTCCCCATGCAAAAACCATATGTAGTAGTTTGGTTTAAATCCTCTATTATAAAGATGCATCTTCACGGTATCTACTTCGAAATATAGCTCGTTCTTGCATTTTCTACAAGGAGAGAAAATTTTACCATTTTCCCTTGCGAATGGCTGGCTAGTTGCTTGTTGTAAGAATCCCCGCAATGCAGCTCGATACTCTTTTGTCACATCGTCAGTATCCGGATCTCTATGATTGTACATCCAAGCCCGCAATTCGTATATCTCATGTTGTGATGAAGACATTTTCGTTCGATCTCTTAAAATTTTTTTTTTTTCTTTTTTCTTTTTTTTTCTTTCTCTCTTTACTTTTTTCTTGGATTTCTTATGTGCAGAACAAAGAATCACGTTTGCTATTTATAGAGTTTTAAAAAATATTTGTGAGGGAGTTACAAGGGCTTTGCTAGGGAATTGCTACAAACTTGCGTGGGATTTTCGAGGATATATATATTTACGTGGAATTTGCGAGGAATATTTCCCACGCAAATAAGTAGGTGAACACAAACGTGTTTCAACTACTTGACTTGAATTTTGCGAGGGATTTTCTAGAAAAAAATTTTCGTCGCAAATGCCATGCAAATTAGTCGCAAATCCCTCAAAAATTTGTGAGGGAATTGCGAGTACCATATTCCCTCGAAAATTTGCGAGAAACTCGTTTTTGGCCTTGCAAATTCCTCGCAAATTTGCGAGGCAAAAATTTTACTTACAAATTATCGAGGGATTTACGAGTGATTTCTAGTCTCTCGCAAATCGCACGCAAACCCGAGGCGTATTCCTCGCAAATTTGCTAAGACTTTTGTCCCTTGCAAATCGGCTGTTTTCTTATTGTGGAAGACTTGTTCCCACCAGCAGAGATTCAGCGCATCAGGATTTACACATCAGTGGTAGGGAGGACAAGTTTATTTGGACTCACACAAAGCATGGAGCCTATTCAATGAAGAGTGGTTATGTCGTCCTTGCCTGAAAAGCAACAACGGTAATTTCTAATAATGATCCTGGTAATCGGAGGGTTATTGAGCTTAAAAGGAGAGTGTGGAAAGTTGTTACGGTGCCAAAAATAAAAATGTTTATGTGGTGTTCATTGTCTGGAGCAGTAGCATTTGCAGATCATCTTAATTTAAGAGGTCTGAATATAGACAGTACATGTCAGTTTTGTAACCACGGAACAGAAACTATCAATCATGTCCTTATCATTTGTCCTAACGCGATGGACCTCTGGAATGAATCGTCGATACCAGTGCCTCCGTTGAGGTTCTCGAACTCATTGGAAAGAAACTTTAAGTATATTATTGATTTTCTAGAAGGACCGAACGAGCAAGCAAATCCTCTCAAGGGGATTCCTTGTTTGAATAAGAATGTCTGCTACAACGTCTATCAAATCTTGGGTCGTGATTTTCGGCCAAACCCTCGTCGCCACCATGTTCCGGACTGGCTCCTCGCTGCAGCAAACCAACTATCTTTCTACAGAAAGGACATGTGGAGTGAGATTGAAACCACGAATCAATGCAATCAGTATGAAACCAATGATTACAACTAAGCAAAACCCTAGCTTTGTCTCCATCAGCAAGCTCTGAGAGACAGACAACACATTCGATGTTGTCTTTGAAGTCTTGAGAGTTAAAATCTACGACGGACATATTGATCGAAGAATGGATGGATTTATACCGTTTAATTCTCTGAGGGTTACAGTTAGATGTTCATCGCTGCTTCCATGCATAGTCATGATCGTCACCAATATTGTAACATTTAATAATACAACTCACCACCAAACTAAAAATTCCTAGTAAAGTTACGGCGAAGAAGGGAACTATTCCTAGATCGACTAGATTGTTCATCTTCCAAACTCCTAAAGAAAATTCTCTCAATATAATTGAAAGTAAGTGAAAAAAATTGTATTGGAGAGAAAAGTTTTTATTTAGTTATTTCTTTTTATTTATTTATTTGTTTTTTTTTAAATGTTATATATTTCATACCTAATGATCAAACTTGGTTAATGTTTTTATAAAGTTCCCTTTTTCTTTTCTTTTTCCCATTTTTATTTGATGTACAATGACACACTTTACAAATTAAAAAGTGCTTCTAGCATGGCGACATTATTACATAGCAATTACGTTGTTCATTCTAAGTTTAATAATTTGTATTGCTTCCATTTTAGGTTATTAGCTAATATTGTTTCCTTCTTTTAAATTGTTTAACATCTTACATTTTGTTCCCAATTTAAATTTAAACTAAAACTTATGTTTTTTCTCTTGAGAATATATATCTTGAATTGATAACATGCAACACTGGAATAATGATTACATTAGTTCTTTAGAATACTATCAAACATCGATTCTCTAGTTATAAATTAATTTTTGATTGAATTTTTAGTTATTCTTCGCATTCGAGTTCACACGCTAAAAGTTAGAGCAGTTAAAGTCAATGATACCCCTAATAAATAGCTAGATTAATCAATAATTACAATAAAAATTAAAATAAATCACTAAGGCAAACAAAAATGTGTTTTAATAAAAAAAATAATTAGTGTATATCTCAATGCTCCAGTTGATGGGATGATCTTATATATATATTCTAATGGTTTATTTACAAACTTATATTTTTAATTCATAAGAATCAAGATAAACATGTTGTTACAGTTTTTATTTTTCAGATTATTTTATTATTATTAATCTGGAGGTATCCCTGACCTATCCATATACTCACAAACCTCCTTTTAGTTCCTTATTTTTGTTAAGTTAAAATAGAGAAACCAAAAGATGTGTAATTAAATATTAATGAAAAATTATATTTGTATAATCAAAATGTAATATTTAGATATATTTATTACAAGTGAGTGTAATCAATATAAAAGATTCAAAATATTAATGTATTACATTAGTTTCTAATAATTTTAACGTAATAATGAGTATATATATATTAATAAATAAAAATTTAATATATAAATAAGGGAAATTTGCTAAAACTGACTCAAAACATAATTTCAAATGCAAAAATGTACCCTAAATTCAATTAAATGTAAAAGTAACCCAAAAGGCTAATGAAAATACAACAAACTCCTTATGAGCAAACAAAATAACTGTATTTAATTTTACCATTATAACATTTTCGTGCGAGAAGACTTTCATGTAAGTCTTCTCTGTTATCGTACACTAATCTTAAACATAGTTTAAAATTTTCCTAAAAAATATTTTTATGAAGAAAAAATTGAAATCATTTAACTATAAATATTAAAAATGATGTAATTTTAAAATACTAAAATTGAATAATTTTCAGCATAGATAAGTGAATGTAGATTGAATCATGATAGTATTTTGTTTAGGTTATGGTAACATATGTTGTAGTATTGTTTGTATTTTTATGTTAGATTTTTGAATCTTAAATTTTTTTTAAAAAATTTTTGACCTATATGTGTTTACTTTGTATATATTAATCACATTATAAGTTTATTTTAAGTTTAATGAATTTTGTTTTTCCTATTTAGTTAGTTATTTGATTATAGGGTTTTGGAAGATTTCCAGAATACTTCAAGAAGACTTCATAATGCACTAGAAGATTTTTAAGGTAGACTTCTCGCTTAAATTTTAGTAGAATTTAAGTTTCCTGTCTAATGTGAAGTCTTTCGTAAGTCTTCCGAAAGTCTTCAACAAGTCTTCCACAAGTCTTCCAGAAGTCTTCTCATGTATTAGATTATAGGGTTTTAGAAGAATTCTAGAAGACTTCCAGAAGACTTCATATTTTGGAAACTTTTCTCTTATAAGACTTCTCGTGAAGTCCTTTATATCGAAAATATTTTACCTAATTGGAATTTTTATCTCCATATATAAAGAAAATTTACACATTCTCTTTCGTCCTCTCAAATGGCTGAAACAAAAATATAATGTTTCTCACTCTAAAACTCTCCAACCTCTCTCTAGTCTCTTTAAACTTGAAAACCCCTAACTTTATATTCATTTTTCATTTTTGTCTTATGTATTCTCACTAATTTATCTTGTTTTTTGCAGATTTTTCATTACATTGTTCTCATCTTTCACTCCCGGAAGACTTTCCGCTTAAATTTTAGTAGAATTTAAGTTTCCCGCCTAATGCGAAGTCTTTCGGAAGTTTTCACAAGTCTTCTAGAAGTCTTCCACAAGTCTTCTAGAAGTCTTCCACATGTCTTCTAGAAGTCTCCCACACGTCTTCCAGAAATCTCCCATGAAGATGTTAATGATTATTTTGTAATTCTTTTGTTTATGGCATGTTTAATGATTATTATGTATAGTCTTTTAATTATGAGTTATTTTGTAAATTTGAAAATATGTTAATGAAGATTATTAGTAAATATTTTGATGCTACAATATTATTTTTCAAAAGTGCTTGACATTATTGAAACTTCATAACAAAAAAACAGTTTAACCATACTACCCAAAACAACATTAAAATTTAGTTAAATTTACTACAAACTAAGGGAAAATACTTATCAATAAAACTTAGTCAAAATCACCAAAGATCAAACAATACATAAGTTTAACTTGAAAGAGATAAGTCTTCTCAGAAGCGGGAAATGAAAATTTAAGCGTGAAACTTATATTTTAAGTGAAAATTGTAATTTTAAATTTCATAAATAAATTAAAGTATATCTTAAGATATTATAAAACACATTAAACGACATGATTTGATATTGTTGAAGTTACTTAAAACTTTTAAAATTTAGAAAATATATATTGAAGTTACTTAACAAATTTTACAAAAACGAATGTAGAAGACTTCCATGTAGGTTTTCTCATGGAAGACTTCATTGTAAGTCTTCTCAGTTTAGTTAGAAACATTAATAAACATGAATATTTGTAACCTTATAATTATCAACATTTAAGTTATGAATTTCACTCAAGAGTCTCATTATTGACTATAACACATGAATTAACAAGAAAAAAAAAGTAAAATTCATTTTACGTTTTTAGGGTAAAATTCATCGCACAAAAAAACGTTGTCTTTTGTGTGAATAAATATGAGAAAGAAAGAGAAAAAAATGTTTTTTGTGCATTAAGAGCTTCAAATTGGTTGTTCATGGTAATTGGTGTATTTGATTGAAATGACAATATTGTAAATATTTGATGAAGATGAGGATGATAGAGTAAAACACTCATTTTTAAATAAAAGAAATGAAATTTTCGTGAATAACTCGAACATCTAGGGTGAATAAGGGAAATGAAAGTTCCAAAACAACATTGGGTTAGTTTTGCATTTGACTTGAAATTTTGAGTCACTTTTACAAAACACCCTATAAATAAATAATTTAATGTTTGTTTTAAACTTTTTGATATCATAAACAATACCTTATCATGATTTTTTTTTTAAATTAACTTATTATGATATTTTTTAAATTAATGATGCATATAATAAAAATATATGTAAGAAGATTATGCCCACATGCATGGACGACATACCTAGTTATAAAATAATTTTAGATTTAAATTTAATTTTTAATTAATTTATTTTTTGTTAGTTAATTTTAATCAATTAATTTAATTATATTTTTTATTTATAGCATTAGGGCATCACCGATTTGCTCTCGGAGGTTTTTGACTATTCCTCCTGAATTTACCTTAGAGTAATCAACAAACGTGCTTGCACCACTAGAAGGTTCCACCTTTAAGCTGAGCACCTCTACCATGTATTTGGCATAATGCTTAATGAAGAACCGGTGTCGCAGAGTGCATGAGGGTAGTCATGTCTCATGATGCTGCATCGAACTACAAACTTTCAAGGGTTGTTTCTCTTCTTCAACTTAAACCTCTGCTTTATATTCTCCCTCAGATGATTAAACATTCTTTCAATGTCTTCATGAGTCGCCTTGGTTTTTTTGACGAACATCCACAATTTGTAAGTGTAATAAGTTTCCTCAAATGGAGTTTCTAAAGGTGTTCTAAGGACTCTCTTGGTGAAGTCATCCATCCCTTTCTCATTAGCTTCCCTTCTTAGATGCTTTGGAATCTTCTTCTTTCTTCTAGTATGTCCATCCATAGATTTATCCATTAACATATGGACTAAAAAATATATGTCTGCCTAGGTTTCGGTAGGGTTGGGGTCGAGTTCCTATGAGTATAAATAAGACTCAGGTCTATACTTGGTAACCAACATACTTCTGTTTTGATCGGTCGTCGACCACTCGTAGGGTCTGGCTATTGATTGATTTCCATATCTTCATACTTGGATTCTGCTGGTACCATCGATCGATGGTTCGCTTGGGCTTTCGATCGATTGTCTTACTTTTCATACTCAGATTTTGTAAGTACCATTGATTGAAGGTTAGCTTGGGCTGTCGATCAATGGTCATTCTCTTCATACTCGGATTCTGCAGGTACCGCCGATCGATGGTTAGCTTGGACTGTTGATCGATGGTCGTTCGAACAGGAGATGAATTCTCATGAATTTCTTCCTCTTGATGCTTAATATCTTCCACAACTTGCCAAAAATCATCATCAATGATGGCATTGACAGGATGTTTCTGTCCAGCCTCAATCTTTCCCTTGATTAAAGCTTCTTGTCTCCTCACAACCTCACTGGTCTAAACCACTTGATTCTCTAGCTTCTTTACATGGGTGTTGAGAGCTTCAAATTTTGTGTTGAGATTGGTATAGACAACATCAATCTTTCCATTGAAGTCTAGTGTCATCTTCGGCTGCCTTCCAGAACCTTGTCAATCATGGCTTCAATCTTGTTCTCATGGGTAGCTGATGGGGTGTTTTGATAGTAGGAGGCTCCTTAGGGCATGTTTATTGCAGAGTTCTTAGGTGGGGTTCTTAACTTTTGTTAAGAGCCGGTTCTTAGTTTTTAACTAAGGAAAACTAAGAACCGGCTCTTAAATGAAAAATCAAAAGTTAAGAACCCCGCCTAAGAACCCCGCATTGAACATGGCCTTAAGTTTTGTTGTTGTTGTAGGGTCTCTTCTGCTGTTTGGTTGTAGACACTCCTCTGACCATTGCCATAAGAGTTCATTTTGCTCTGGTTCCCATAACTCTGGAATCCATTTCCAACAAAGTTCACATCTTCTTCTTCACCTTTCTCATTGTCAGATCCTATAGCTTTTACACATTTTGGAAAGCTAACTTGCTTCTTCAGAAACCTTTGAACACTATCTAACTTGGGTTTTACTTCTTCCATCTGATCCTTGGTAAGTGTAGGGGCCGATTTTCTCCTCCCATGATCATTGTTATGGTGTTGTGCTAGCTGCCAAATTCTCTATCAATCTGGTGCTTCTACAAGACTTCTAGTTTCGAAATTTTCCTCACTGGCTGTGTCTAAAGCCATCTGGTATGAAAAATCAATACCTCTGAAGAAAGTGTTGAGAATCCATCTGGTATGAAAAATCAATACCTCTGAAGAAAGTGTTGAGAAGTTGCACTTCATTGAATCCATGGTGTGGACAATCTCTTTGGTAGAATTTGAATCTGAACCTGGAGTTCTTGAAAGACACCACAGACTCCTGTGTGAATGGAGCAATTCTGCTCCTCAAATCCTCAGCTCTTACATCATCAAAGGGATTATGCAGTAAGGCATTTTTGACGTCTGTCTAGGATGTAAGAGATCATAGTGGTAGTTGCTTAAGCCAATATGAAGCATATCCAGCAAGCAAATATTTGAAGAGCTTGCATATAGTCCACAGGGAAGCCATTTGCTTTAATGGAAAACACAAGATCCTCTAATCCCTCTAGATGATCCATATGATGCTCATGGAAATGTCCATGAAATGGTGTATGTGCCAAAAATGTGAAATAGACTGGCTTCAACTCAAAATCATTCCTTTGGAAAGATGGAGAATGAATAGCAGATTTGTTAGCATATAATTGGTCTGGACGATTGTAGCAGGATGATACGTGTTGGGGTCAAAATCAGTTACGACGGAATCAACGTCAAAAACCTACCGGGAAATACGCTCTTTGTGAAAGAACGAGATAATATCTCGGAAAAAAAGAACGGGAAAATCAAGGTCAAATCTCGGCTGACGACGAAGGAACGGTCTGCATAAATAATCCATCATGAAGAGTTTGTCTTAAGACCTCTGGTAAATGTATCCCCAAACGTCAATACAACAAAACGACTAGTAGACTCGATCACCCAACTTCCCGGACAGAGAAATTGGCCGAGAAAGACGTCCAACTTGTCGAACGGGCAAATAGAACCACAAGAAACAACCAACTCGCCCTTTCGGCGAGTTGGCCAATGCAATGGGCTGACCAACTCGCCCTTTCGCCGAGTTGGGTGGATCAAGACGGCCAACTCCCCTGTTCGGCGAGTTAGACAAGCCCAACTCGCCAAATGGGAGAGATAGGTAGCACGAGCAATCATAGCATAGCACTTAGAGCATTTAGGCAACTTTTTGTTTTTGTTATTCGAGCTAAGACTCAACTAGGGTTTTGCAGTCTTAGGTTGTTAGAAATAGGG